>KE505171.1:25846-36981 GCA_000441515.1 Elaeis oleifera | reverse complement strand
ATATATATATATATATTAAATGGAGGCATCTGCATTGGCAAACTTCCGTCCACCACTGGTGCAAAGCCTCCGTCCATCCCGTTCATGTGTTCACTTTTATTTTTTTTTCATAGACGAGAGGATCTAGGACTCTGCAGAGCTATTGTTCTAAAAAAGATTTTTGAGATTGCTTCTATGCTCTTAGAAGAGATTTAAGCTAGATTTATGATATAGGTTTCATAGTCGAACCAACACTACGCTATGTTACAATATTGGTTGCTCCACTGCCTGCGGGTTTTCGTGAAGGTTAGGGGTTGGTGATGGTCTGTAAATCAAAAATGTAGATGCTCTCAAGATCTCTTCAAGACATTGAACTTAGCATCTAACTCGATTCATCATAATTTAAGCCTCCAAGATTTGTTTGATTTTTAAAATGTATATAGAATAGGTATAATAAATAGATAATAAATCAAAATTATTAAAAAATTACATCTCATGCATTAATCGCTGGGTTATAAGCTAGTATAAAATATTACCCACCACTTTTGGAAAAGATTGGCTTGCAAAATATGAAATATTAGTACATATAAGATGTGTCTTGCTGCCATTTTTAGGAGATTTAACACATGTAGAACGTGGGTTGATAGATTTGGAAGGCTGTAAATTTGCATATATTTTCTGTATATTTCCTTGAACATTACTACTTTAATATGTGCTAACATGGAGCAACAAAATTATTTATTCACAACTTTACGGTTACATGCGAATGAGTAAGATTATTACAAAGTTTAAGACACTCTAGACTCGTTTGGTTTGCGGGAATTGGGTGGGAAAAGTATGATTTTTGGAAAGTAGAAAAAAAATCTTTTTTGTTTGGTTGGAAATTTCAGAAGAGAGATTGGAAAAAAGTCTTCTTATGGTAATTCATTTTTCATATTTTATGGGAAAAAAATCTAAGGGGAGGTGGGTTTTTGGAATTCCAATAAGATGGAAATTGAAGCCTTTTTTTATCCTGAAATTACTCTTTAATGCTGTCTTTTTATATTATATTAATATAAATATTAATATAATAATATCTTAATATTACATTAGTATTAATAATAATATTAATATAATATTACATAAATATAATAAATTAATATTAAAAGTTATATTAGTATAAATATTATAATATTTATATAATATTATATTAGTAAATAGTATGTTAAAATATTAATATTATATTAATATTTATATTAATATAATAATTTATTATGATGTAATGTTATATTTTATTATATTAGTATTATATTATATATATTATATTTATAGTATATAAAGTTTGGGAGCACAGAAGTATAGTGTTACATCTATTAAAGATATAATAGATATTTATATAATTTTTTAAAATTAGATATTTAATTTAGCATAAATTTTTTGAATAAATCAATTTTCATGATCAATTAATATATAAATTTTTTCAGACATCATATATATATATATATATTCTTAAGTATCAATTTCTCAAAATAACATTTCAGAGAGAATTGTTTTCCGCGAATCACGCGAGTCTTCTAATCTTATTGTTTTTGTACAAGCTAGTCTTCCAATGTCGGTCTAATTTTACGAAGTTGGGCAGGTTTGTTTTTGAACCGCGGCACGTACGATGATTTGCTGTTAAGACCGAAGAGCCGATCCCTCCGAAAACCGTTGAACTGAATGCCCGGATCCCCACGAGGCATGAGTTGTTCCTTTCTTCCAACGGCTCTCCGCTCTTGGTCGCACTCAGAATTTCCCGTTAAGGACCCACGAATCTGTCTCCCAACGGCTCTCTCCTCTCCTCTTCTTGATTCCCACTTGAAATTTTGCTCCCACCTTGTTCCTTTTCCCAACGGCTATTTCTCTTCTTCATAAATCCTCCCTCGGTCTCTCTTTCCCAACGGCTCTCTCTTCTTCATTCCTCCTCAGGCTCTCTCTCCCAGTGGCTATTTCTCTTCTTTGTTCCTCCCTTGGTCTCTCACCCCAACGGCTCTCTCTTCTTCATTCCTCCCTTTTCCTTTCCCGACGGCTATTTCTCTTCTTCATTCCTCCCTTTGCTCTCCCCAACGTCTCTCTCTTCCTCATTCCTCCTTGGGCTCACCCCTCCCCGCCGCTCCAACGGTTCCTAACCTCTGACCAAATTCCATGTCCATAGAGCGTCTCTTTGTTCTCAGCTTCCTCCTCCACTGCCCGATTACGATGTGCACCGGGGCGTCCTTCGCATTCCTCGCCGTCTAACGGGAGGGTGGCTCCCCGGCTGTCTTCGAGTCTCCCAGGTACCCCGCCTGGACCCTCTTTGCCGACGACCCCACCGCGCGCCGCCGCCGCCGCCGCCGCCGCTGCGCCCAGGAGGACCGCATCTTCTGTGCCCTCGGCAGGCGGATCCCCTTCCTCGGTACGATCGCTTCTCACCCGCAAGGGCTCTTGATCTCTTCCTTCTATTACCCCTTTTTTCTTGGATTCGAACTGCTGTTAAGGTTTGTACTTCTGCGTGATATGGATGAAAGCCCTAAAATTTGGACGAAAGGCAAGGCTGAGAGCTAAAAAGAATTCTGGAAATTTATAGGAAAAGTACGTAAGGATATTGGGAAATATTGGAAGAATTTGCTGTTATGGCTGTTAGTCGCTTTAAGCAAAAATATGCTACGCTGATTATTTATGTTGGATCTTTCGGTAAATCTCTATTTTGTTGGTGGTTTCACTTTTCGAAGCTGGCAGCCGTTTAAAATGAAATACGAAGAAGTGGCAAGAAATGGGTCATAAATTTGGACTACTGGTTTAAATAAACTAAGCAGCAAAAAAATTGAAGAGAGAGGCTCTATGCTTCTTTGATAGAAGTGACTAATATCATATCTTAGGAAATATATTTTGACTAGACCTACTTATAATTCTGAAGAAGATGATATGATAGGAAGTAAAGATTACCTATCTTTTATTGTCTCAGAGTTTCCTTTTCATTGGTCAGAAAGAACAGGCATTGTGGAGATAAATGTTGACATGGTAGTAGACTTTGGTGGTCACAATGGTGCAGAGGCTAGTAACATGGTTTCCAAACTTTCGTTGGAGTACTCTTTGCTGCATTTGTTTTCCTCCTAGATGGCACATAGTCCATGGTCCTAAGCAATTCAAATGAGGAGTTGTCATATGGAGAACCAAAGTAGTCTGAATCGGTACAAGAGATATAGATACCTTAGGAGATTTTAGATGTTGATATATATTTAAATTAACTTTCTATTCCATATTTTATTGATTTTCTTTATAAATGTAATAATTTGTGTACTTTAATTATATTTATCATTGAAATTATAGTCATTTTATAAACAATAAAATGCAAAAGATGAAACAATGCATTAAAGAACATCAAAACAACTCAAAAACAACAAATCATCATTAAATATCAAAAAAAGTTCATAAAATATCATTATGTGCCAAAACAATGAAAAAATAAAAAAAATGGTGTGCTGCTTTAGAATCGGCATGCTAGGGCATATCGACACTCAGTATAGTATTAGTACTGCATCAACAGGTATAGGGCACAATATCGATTTAGCTTACCTTGCCTCTAACTGATCTACTGGATATGAGTGTGGAATATTATGTTTTCCCATTGCTCCACAGCCACCCTATTCTGGGCTACAAAGTTGGCTGGTCATGGAGATGATCTCTGATAGCTGTTAGCCCTTAAGCCAACCAATCTTGATCTAACATTGTCTTGGACTAAGCCATTGTAAAGCAGATCATTATACTTAAGCTCTACTTCTTGATGTATTTAAGCTTTAACCTTAGATTAGTACATGTAAGAAAGATCATTGAGGCATTTTTGTATAAGATAGTTCCTCTATTTGCTGTGAATTAGGATGAATGTAGATCAGTTGTGCTCATAACCACTAGAGGATACCATCTGTGAGGTGATTTGAATAGCAAACTACCTAAGGTTTCGAGCCGAACCCTCAAAATGAATCCACCACTTAGTTGTAAAAGTATTGAATAAAATTATATATAAGATGATGGTAAATGGTAATTATAAAATATCAACAAGCTATTGTTCATATACTTGGATTTGTATTGATATTGCCCTTGTTGAACATAGCTGGTAGGTCATCAAAGCTAGGGGAGCCCTCCCTAATTAATTTTATCTTTGTAGAAGAGACATGGCATATGATGTTATAAATATGTTGAATAAATTGTTAATGATTGAAGTATATCCACCTAAGTTAACTTATCTTTTGAGTGACTCGCTTCTTTGCTACTTTGAAATTAGTGAAATACTTTTTTTATCAATTACTGGACCTTCTAGGGATACGTCCAGCATATCAATACATTAAGATAATTATGAGTAAGATATTGCTTCAATCTGGTTATCTTGTCTTTTATTGTACTCGATGACACATTACCTATACCTTTATTGGTGCCGACCAAAGAGTGTGACACCATGATCCTAGCTAATGTTACACTCCAACTCCTTGCTGGATGAATCCATTTTTACAAGTGAATTGAAAACATGTAAAATATTGTTATATTAATTGATATTTATTTCTTAATTATTTAAAAATTAGTGAAATTATGCTGTGATTAAAAACTCAGCAAATTATTCTAGAAAAATACTTTTGTATTAACTATGTATAGTACTAAATTTTCTAATTTTTCACTTAAGTAAATAATTTTAATTATTTCTCATAGTAATTCAATATTTAATTAGAAAACATCTAAAAATTTATTTTATAGCCAATTATTGGCCTTAAAATAAAAATATAGAAATGAGTATTGGGAGGATCCCTCATGAGTGTGGAATATGAATCTTCGCCCAAGATCGTAAATGCTGGTAATGATGTAGATACCTACCGCAGAAGGAAGGAAGAAGAGAGAAGCACAAAGGATAAAATCAAAAATAACATGGATCACACTTTCGACGGGGTATGCAAACTTCACTATTAAAGAAATAAATACAAGAGGAGATCACACCCTCTCAACCCTCATACATCAATCTCTCTCTCAATAAAAAGTACAAAAAATCCTCATAAAGCTCTCAAAACCCTCCAAGAAGACTTTGGCTACCTCCTAAAATCCTCAGCCCCTTCCTATTTTCTATAGCCATCAGGTCCTTTAAAAACCTTAAATCGACTCCTGTTCGGACTCCAGAATCCCTCCAAATGCTTGATCACTCCCGCACGCACTTGTGGCCATCTGATCATGCATATCCATGCATGGACCTTGGACCTTGCAAATGGACTGTGTGAATGGACTTCGCACCCGTGCATAGGCTGCATGGCCTGCAAGCACCCATGGCCATCCGATCATGCACATCCATGCATGGATCGTGCACCCATGCATGGGTCACCCTCCTGGACCGCATAGTGCAGCAGTAGACTGTGCATCTCGTCTCGTTTAGGTCGTGCATTGTGGGCCACGTGCACTTGTGGCCTGCCTGCACGCCTATGGACAGCTGTACAGGTTTCTCCATCTTAGACTTCATTGCTGTGGTTGTTATGGGTCGAATTCAAGGTGCCAAAACATCAAAATCTAATCAATCTTCACCCGACTCGACATTTAACCTTCACATAACTTAGAGAGCTTCTGAATGATCTTGTCTCTATGCCTTGGGGTAATAGCTGGCTGCAATGCCTGGCTACTCATATATGGACAAACATAGGAGTCGAGCCAAATCACTCGACTCCATCTCCATCATATGCTGTGATCTATCTGATCTAAGATCTGTTTTTTCCTTCGACGATAGAAACTTCACCCTACGATGTTGCTTGTCATCCTTCTGAATCTCCCATCTTCCGTCTCATGCCCAATCCATCTATATTTGGAGCTCCATCTCGTGCTGAGCTCCCTCTCAAGAGATAGTGTCCTCCATATTCTTCCTTTCAAGACTATCTTTAGGACTCCATCATCAACTCTCCATCTGTAGTTGATTGAATCCAATTTGCTTGGTGAAATCAGATTACTTCTAAAACTGGGTATGTACATCCAATTTTTTTCATTCCATCATGTGTTGTACGCTGATTGTCCTAATATCCTTGATCACATAGCTCGATCCATCTGGCAAATGAACAACACTCACCGCTCTTTAGGGAGTCAAACAGCTTCTTTCTACAATAAACATAATGCTTCTTTCTACAATAAATATAATGCAAACATGCTGAATCTAAAGTCCATTGAGGGGACACCATCAGTCTCATTAGTATTGCTATCATGGATCACTGTCGCTGCAGTAGCTTTCATCTGATCTTTGAGCTATGGACAATCTCTGTATATCCTAACTCATCACACCGATAGTATCTGATCATGTTGAAGTCCTTTGACTTGGATTTGGACTGCCCATCTTGTGATCTTCTATCGCTTCATCCTCTGCCACAACCACCTCCAGTCACCGTCAAAGCTGAGTCATCGTCTGAATTCGAATTCGATTTTCCATCTGAGAATCTTATTTTGGAGAAGTACAAAGTAACCTCATCCATCTTGATGGTATTCTTTCCCATAAGAAGAGCAATCATCAAAGACTCAAATGAAGGAGAAAGTGATAAAAGCAAGACCAATATCTTAGTCTTCTTCTCAACCTTCTTACCAATACTGAAGAGATCAGTGAGGATCTTTTGAAAGTTGCTGAGATGCTCATGCATGCTTTATCTCTTGCTTATCCTACACGCTCTGTCCCTCCACTTGTACGTGGCATTGGTAAGTGACTTCGCCATGTACATGAGCTTCATCTATATTGCTGTCGATCTCGCTAAGCACATAGATCACCATATCATCCATATTGCTGTCGTACTCACCATCTGCATGTGGAGCTACTTCCAACTCTTCTCCTCTATGGTAGTCAGCTTTTTCTTATATAAGAGAGCATTAATAATCAACCCTTGCTAGATGAGCATATCCTTTACTCTCGCTTGTCATAGGGAGAAATTGCTCTTTCCATCATACTGATTGATCTCTACCGATTGATCTCTATCTTGATTGAGCCTGTCTTCTTCATCTTTACTCTGATACCACTTGTTGGAAGGATCGCAAACATAAGTCATATTCCTCGTGAGTGCGAAATATGAATTTTCATTCAAGATCGCAAATACTGGTGATGATACCACAGGAGGAAGAAAGAAGAGAGAAGTACAAAAAACAAAATCAAAAATAATGTGGATCAGCACAAGACTTACCTTCATAAGGCATGCAAACTTCACTATGGGAGAAAATAAATATAAGAGAATATTACATCCTCTCAACTTTCATACATCAATTTCTTTCTCAACAAGAAATATAAAAAATCCTCATAAAGCTCTTAAAACCCTCTAAGGAGACTATTTAGCTGCCTCCTAAAATTCTTAGCCCCTCTTGTGCTCCACAGCCATCAGGCCTCTTAAAAAATCCTAAAACTGACCCTTGTTCGGACTTTAGAACCCCTTAGAATGCCTGATCACTCCGCATGTACCTGCAGCCATCCGATCACACCTGCACACACTCGTGGCGACCCAATTGAGTACGTGGGCCGCGACTCCCACCCTCCTGGACCACGTGGTAGTTTGGGCCGCATGCGTTGCCACGCCTGCGCGCTTGTGGGCTTCTCCATCTTGGACTTCGCTATTGTGGGTCGAATTCGAGATGCCAAAATGCTAAAACCCAACAATGAGGAGAGAGAGCGCCACATTACCTAATTTTAGCAAAAATTGTAAAAATGGCTAGATCTAGCCAATTTCCCTTTAGGATTTTGGAGGGGTTGGAAGGTGAGCTCCGGGGGTGGGAGCCCATCCAATTATTGAAAAGATCATGTGTGGGAGGGATGGTATATATGAACCTAACTACCACATGAATCACCCGATTGAGTGTAGTTCAAGCTATTTTTTGAGCTGTGGTTCCCCTTCAGTACAATATGGTATGGGCTGAATCATCCAATTCGAGATGGTTTGGTCAACCATGTTTGGTATCAAGCATATGGATACCATACCATGCTAGTGGCCAACTAGTACTAGTCCCAGTTATAGTGAACATCGGTCCTAGACTTTGTCTAAAGTATCATAATGTGTTTGGAGATTTCTGATGCTTCACCTACTCTATCCAGTCCACCATAAACATTATTGTCAACCACGTGTGTCATTTGTGCATCTCATCCCTATCCACACCACCTAACTCACCAAATATATCCTTTGGACAAGGAGAGAGTGATCACTGGCTTTTTTGGATGGTGTTGACCATGTTGCAAGGATAGGTGCAGGAGGCAACATTTTCAAGGACGTGCCAATGGTAGAATTATTTGCTGATTGCTCTCGCATGCCTCTATTTTGTTTTTTGCAGCATCGAATTTTGCCCGACTGCTTTGAGTCCTTTCTAGGGTAGGCATGGGGATCCGGGCTACGAATTGCTGCCCGTATTGCTAGTACATCACTTCCCCTTCTTGCCACCTTTATTAATTGGGTCTCTCATTGATTGGCTCTTGTAGCTTGAATCTGCTTGACGGCCCCAGAACTACAACCCCGATTAAGTTGTTCTTCATGCCCAGGCCTAGCAGCCCTCCTCTCTTTCCCACTGATCATCCAAACTATCCCTTCTAAAAACTTGAATCCAAGCCTCCATGTCATCTAGGTTCCACATCTCATGGTCATTTGGCTCCTTGGATGATGGTGATCTGGCTTCCTCAGGATCAATATTGCATTCTTCCTGTTGATCTTTTTATAATTTAGTAACCACACATCATAAAGCACATTGATTGACTACAAATTATGTAAAAGGGATTCGGTTTTAGTAAAATTTAATCAGTTACCCTATTTTAGACAAATGAGTGATTTTCATAATTTTATTTCACTAAATAAGATGATAATTTATAAATAATATCATAACTATGTATGTTATCCCCAAAATGTCCCATTTTCATGTTTTTTGTTGAGTTAGTAACTTTTAATTATAAATCACTTTATTGAATAGTAGTGCAAAAAATATATCCAATTACTCTAGAAAACAGATCTGAATTAACTTCATAGAATATACTATTTTTCATGATTTTTATTGATTTATTTTAGAAAACTTATTGATACAAATATATTTAATTTATGAAGAATAAAAATATATTTTAATTTGGACTAATGTAGCACATGCAGGGGATACTGCATATATTTTTGCATTCTATAATTATGTTATATTGATCAATTATTCTAAAATTTAAAATTTGGGCTTAGGTTTGGGGTAGTCATAAATATTCCCCCAACTTTAAAGAATTTTCTGCAAAAGAAGACAAAAGAAGCATGTAGCCCTAAGCATGCTGCCATTTTTCAATTATGAATATTATTTTCATTGTTAGCAGAAATACATTTTAATCTAAATAATTAAATAAGCAACAAAATTCACAATGGTATCACTGTAGATTACACCTAGATTAACAGCATGTTAGTACAATGTTTGGCATGATTTCCTCTTCTTTCCTATATTTTGGCATTTTTCGGGTTTGAAAGAAAAAAATATAGGAAGATAGGAAAGGAAATGGATTTCACCTGGCTACTAAGGTAGGGATCTAGTCTATCCATGACTGAAAATCGCTCTTTCCCAATCTTTTCCCTTAAGGTATGCTATCTCAGTGTGGTCCATGTACTATGCCAGGGCCATTTCAGCATAATGAGTGTTGGTATGCCCTTTTTACCGTGTACTGGTATCAAAGTGGTATACTCCATGCTATCCAATTTGGTATGGTATGGCATACCTTGCTTCCCTCATTTCCTCCACACTCTCGTGCCCAAATTTTGAAGATGCATGGGTATTAAGTGAAGACTTCAGGAAAATGAATGAACTAATCATGATCCAATTTCCAACTCAAGGTCATGTGCTTCTCAGACTGGGAGGATGATGGAGTATGTTTTGCAAATTAAATTTTTGATTTTAATTTTGCAAATTTTCATTCAGTTGTTGGAGGGTGGATGTTATTAATTACAAAAGTTTGACTATCTTTTCATATGCTTTTGTTTGTCTAGTATTTTTTGCTTTGGAAGTTGTTTATCAGTAATTGCAATGCATGAGTAGCCAGCTATGTAAACTATATATATTTCGATTAATGAATGATTAGAACTTTTTTTGAAGTACATGCAAATTATTCTCAGCAAGTCTTCGTGCTTCTAGAGCAACTCTCCTGCAAATCAAGCGCTTAGCCTGTTTGTTCTGTGTGTTATCCTCTATGAGGGACATTGAATGGCATCTATTGCCCCTAGGAGCTATGACGATACTCACTAGGGTTGCATAGAAGGGAATATTTGAGAGTGTGTTTCAAGCTGCACACAAAGTGACTATGTTTATGGACTGCTGTACTGGTTACATACATAAGATTAACCTTGTTCTGATTTAGCATCATCATCACCAGTACATTATATCTCAGAGATAGGGAACATTATTTCACCTAATTCTGAATGTTGTTCATGTTTATAAGTGAGATTTGGATAACACCTTGACTTATAGACTTATCATGAAAAATGACAACAAACAAATACTCCACAATAGCCGATGCAAGCAAAACCTAAATAAACTCCTCTCCTTAGTGGGTTCATGGTCTCCATCCTTTCTGCTTTTAGGGTTTTTCATTTTTTATCTTTTTATCTTTGTTGCATATACAATGAGCACTCGAGTCCTTTTTTTGTTGTATAATTCTCTCACTAACATTGCAAGCCCTGTTATAATAAAATTCTAGATCAGTTGCATGCATCAGTCATATATATATATATATATATATATATCACTTCCACCTGCAGAACTTATTCTTTTTATGGTCTCACTGTTCTTGTTTTCATGAATTTGTTACGTGCATATATTTTCCTTTGGTCTTGGATATTTTTTCATACCTCTACTAGTTCACTCTATTTTTCATATGCTTTTGTCTCAGTATATAATACTACATCATTCACAAATAACAACCTCCATATGGCTTCTTGAATATCTATGCCAAGAAATGAATAAGCAGGGTCTTAGAAATGCATCATTTAATCATGTGTGTCTAGTGGTGGAGCATAAGAGGGACTAGGGGGCATTGTCCCCTCAAAAAATTTTAAATACTTATTACCTATATATTTATATATATCATGATCCTCCAATATTTAGTCTAATACATATTACGAATCTACCGATTTAAAAAAAGACTATATAATTAATTTATATATTAATTTTTTATT
>KE505171.1:0-14991 GCA_000441515.1 Elaeis oleifera | reverse complement strand
GATTTGTGAGCATTTAATTGGATCCCATATGATGGGATGCCTAGCATTGGGTGTGGGCATGGGTGAATAATGGGTGGCACTCCATTTATTTGGTCTAAGTATATTATAGCTAAGACTTCTAATATGATTAGAAGGGATTCTAATTTGATTAGGACACCCTTATGATGTCTATTTAAAGGACCCTAGCCCTACTTCTCACATAATTTCATGATCTTCCATCCTTGCCGCCACCTATTACTATGCCCACGCTGCCTCTCCTCTCTCTCTCTAGCCCATGCCCTCTCTCTCTA
Source organism: Elaeis oleifera (assembly GCA_000441515.1). Lineage (NCBI taxonomy): Eukaryota > Viridiplantae > Streptophyta > Magnoliopsida > Arecales > Arecaceae > Elaeis > Elaeis oleifera. The sequence continues at coordinate 14,701 of KE505171.1, read as the reverse complement.
GGCATCTCCTTTTTGGATCTTAGAGAGAAGTGGGCGGCATCCCTTTTGCTTGGTGTCAAGTGTTGGCGTCAAGTTGTTGGTGGTTTTCTTCCTTTTCCTCTTAAGTTGATGAGAGTTAGTTACAACCACTTCTTATTTGTTATTCTTCTTAATTAGTTGAGGGATCAAAAAAGGTTCTTGATTTCTTCAAGAATCAAGAAAAAAAGATTAAAAGGATTCACGAATTGATCCCTATCCAGGCTTGGTTCAAGCCTATTTAGGCTTTGGTTCAAGCAAGCAGGATTCAAGAGAAATAATTGAGATCGGCCCTGTGGATACCTGTAGAGGCAAGATGCTTGTGCTGTTGATTCAGAGTCTGACCAACTCCAGATCCAGGGATTGAATTGGATTCAACTCTAGTTGCAGGTTTGAGGCACAAGAAAAAGTGATTCAGATATGTAAATTGATTATAGACTTTCTTCATTTATCCTAAAATTAGTTTATGTTAATTTCAATATATGAACTAGATCCATAGATATTTTTATATAATGAATGCATGCTTAGATTAAAAGTATTTTAATCTAATTTTTTACTATATTTTAAATTAAAAAATTTTAAAATCCATATGCACCGGCACTTGTAGAAAATTCAACAAAAACTGACATTTTCTACCAAGAGATACCCAAAATCATAAATTTATGAATTTATTTTGATTGATACAAAGTCTATAGCTATTAAGTACTATAGAGATAAAACAATACAAATATTTATACCCATTCAACTGTTCACATTTTCTCTATCTTAACACCTATTGCTTGGAGAGATCATCACTCAAATTTCAAAAGATTTTCATAAAATTATTCACCTCAATACTTCAATTACTGTGATTATGTTATGACCTGGTATAATGCCTTTCTCTATCAGAATCTACAACATAAATTTTTTGATTATTTTATTTCAAAATTGATGCAAATATCAATTTTCATATTGGTTTAGTAATTGATGGGATTATTATGGTTCCATTCCTCGTATTCTACCTCCTCTAGCCCTTGAGGGCTTCAATTCTTTCATGAAAGGCCATCCTCCCTGCTCGTAATCAGAAATTCTCTTTTCTCCTTGAATTCTATTTTAAGTTTGCTTAATCTTGGATAGTTACCTGAGAATATATCTTTATCCAAAATTTTCTTTCCTCCTTCCTTGGGAAGAAAGTTCAAAGTAAAGTGATGGGCTGAGTTCAATTCAGATCATCCCACCAAATCAAAAGTAATTGAATGGCTTGCTCAATACTTTTTGCAGGCATCTTCAGTCATTGATCTTTCTACTGCAAGATTCTTTCAACAAAGGTCTAAAATCAGTGTAAAGCTTACAAGAGTAAAATCTAAGATTGAGTATAAAAGGCTCCTCCTGGAATCACTCTCAAGCTTAGGAGAAGAAGAAAAAGAGAAAAAAGTCTACGTTAGCTTTTCTTTCGATCCACTCATTCAGCTAGATGATGATGTCTTTCCGAACTTCCAACCATAGTAGGAGGCATCACCGTCCACATCACCACCATCAGTACCATCGACATCATCGAAGTCATAACATCAATCTAATACTCACTATCAGGGTGTTAGCTCCTACAACAGTACAGATGGATCAAAACTCCTAACACTAATGCTGCTAGACAACCAGCACTAATCTACTTTCAATGTTCCAACTCAATCGTCAAAAGCGTCATCATCAATTTTTCAATACCATTAATTCCATCAGGGTTCGAGATTGTCTATAGAAAGAGATTAGTAGGCTATTTTAGAACTTCACCAAAGCCAAAACAATTGAAAAAGAGCCAGTTCCATCAAAAAAAAAACCAGCAACGCCAACAGACACCAGCTCATCAATCAGAGCTCTAGAGCACTAGCTTTTTCGATGAGATATGGGCATCTACAAACATCTCAAAGAGGAATCTTCAGACTCCTCATGAAGGGATAAGAAAAAGATAAAACAACATCCATCAATCCTATCTCCTTTATGTCATCCAAAAGGGAACCATCAACAACTTTTTCAAAGTTTAAGGTCCCAACTTTATCGAAAGTAAATTGCATGTCAGGTAATTTATGCATCGACATTCTGATCACAAGAAAAGATTTTTCAGAACCAACAACATGCTGGACAATGCATGTAGAATAGTTCTCAGACCTGAACTCAAATCAAGTCCATAAGAAGCCCCTATAGCATCCAAAGAAGGCAGGACTTAATTCAGAGAGAACAGATAGAACTCTTCTTCTTTCTCAAGCCTTGCCAAAACCTTATAGCCAAAATCTCTTCTTCACCCAAAATCTCAAAACCCAATCTTGTAGCTCCAAACTTGTGGAACCAAGCTTGTAGCCTCTATCATCCAGTCTGGACCACCTCAAGTTGTGAAGGATTGAGTGTAACTTTCAAAATTTGAATCAATAAAATTCAATTTGTTTCAATTCAATATTTTAATATCTCTTTGTTTCTCTAATATCAATTTGCAACTGCCAGTTATCTGGTTTCAATCTTTTTAAACTTGTAAGTAAATGCTTTAAATTTTGTTCTGCAACTTTATTATTTTAATTTTATATTTTATTATTATTTATTTATTCAAAATAATAATCAATCTAATCTGTGGTCTAAATCCATACCTTAGCGGGCCCTAGCTCAGACTTTAAGCTTATAACTAGAAAGGTATTTAAATTAGAACATAGATTATCAATCTTACCTGTGGTCTATATCAGAACTTTAGCGGGCACTAGCTATTTGGTATCTTATAGCTAGGAAGGCCCGATCTAGATCCTGCACCCCCAAGTGGTATCAGAGGCCCAAGTGGTATCCGAGCCCCAAGAGGTATCAAAGCCACGGAAGCTTATCAGAGCCATGGAGCTTCTTTTCGTGGGAGAAAGATAGTATTAGAATCTTTAGATATCTAGCTCTGTCTTTGTACCAATCTCTTGTATCAAGTAGATATCTAGAGTATCTACTGCTTTGAGTAGTGTTGCGAGGTCTTTGCCATTTGTTGCTCGTTTAAGGCCAAGGAGTGCCGCTGTTGGGCTTTTAGGCATTGGTAGTCTTCACTGCTCAAATCAAAAAATACTATAGTTATTCAATTGATATTTTAGAATTCTGCAAAGATGAGTTTTTTATCTAAAAATTCTTCTACTTCTTCTTCCAGGGGGGAAGGTACCTCCATGGATTTAGTCGACTTATCAAAACACAAAGTAGAACAATTGCTAGTTCTAAAGTACCCCTCAAATCTATATATAAACCAACTGGTTAATACCAGATTCAAGAATCAAAATGATAGAAAAATAATTCAATTTCAAAGAACATGAATTAATTCCTTTAATCAACCAAGAATTAATTCCTTTAATCAAAAACAAATATGAATTCCTCCACCTAGGCCTAGTTCCAGCAGTTGTCAAACCTCTAATCTTTAGAGGCATCAATAGTGCAATCTTAATGTGCCTTAAGGATAGTAGGTTTACAGAATATCATGTTTCAATCTTAGGAATGGTAGAGTCAAGTCTCTTTGATGGTCCTATTTACTGCAATTGCAATATAGATCTCACTGTCAAAATCAAATATAGGAATATCCTCAATGCCTTAGAATTAGAAATCAAACTCCACAATCTCAATATGTTACCTGATTTCTATCTAGTAACAATCTTAATAAGAATGTATTTTAAAATAGTCAACACCCTCAATCATATAGGAACCTTAAACAAAAGAGTTTTAGGACAAACTAATTACTTCCAAACTGTCCCAACCAAAGGTAATGTGTTCATTCCCAGGACACTGATATGGGATCAAGTCCAACTCCCTGAGGACTGGCTCCTCAAACAATCAGTTCCTGCAATTACGCAAGAATGCAACCAACTTGAAACAATTGCCACAACACAAGAAGGTGATGTTTAATTCAGTTCAATAGGATGAGGATTGAGAGAAATAATAGATGTAGATTTGATTCTCCAGCTATTCCTTCAACCTCAACTCCTTCTGTTGCTCTATCAAGACAAAGTTGCTCAATAGATGTCAATTTGGCCCAAGTAGACCCCAGGCTCAATATTCCTCAACCTGCCTACCAAGAACCAGCTAGAGTAGAATCTCCAAATATGTCTCTCTCAAATGGCTGACCCTGAAATTAATGTAATCAATTCAGAATTCACAATAGATAAAGACCTCCTTAAGAGAGAATTCTATGCTGAATATAATAAAATAAAAAGAGAAGAATTTTTCAAAATCTATAATAAAGCCCAAAGGGATGAAATTCAATCATGCTATTATATATTTATGAATTCAATCAGAGACCATATTAGATTCTTTGATTGGTTCAAAATGGATAATAAGCCAAAAGAAGTAAATATGTTAAAAGAAAAATTTTAATTTCATGGCAAGATGGTAAAGGTAGGGTGATAGAAGGAATTCATCATCCTTTCAAGAAATAAAAATTCCTGTTAGAAAAACTCAAGTAACAGCAAGCCCTTTAAAAGTCAAAAGTGATCCTCCTGAAGTAGTACATGGCAGAGACATCAAAAATATAATTGAATAAAATAATTTACTAACCAAAATCTAAATACAGTAGGAGATCAACTCAGAAGAATAGAAGAAAAAATAATGGAAGACAAATCTCAAATTAAATCCTCAAACAGCACACCCATATTCAAACCCTTTGAAGTGTCTAAAAAATATAGTGAACAAATTCAAGGAAAAGATTTGTTAGAAGAAGTTAACAAAAGACTAGAAACCCTTGAATTAATTCACAATGTTTTAGATACTCCAAAAAGGAGTAGAAGATAATCAATTTCTGTGCTGACTCAAGAAGAAGATAGCTAGAGTCAGTCCGCAAACCAAACCCAAGATGAAGAGTTTTAATCTGAATTCAATATACCCAAGCTAGAACCCTTCAGTCCAAAAATGGAAATCAACAAAATTAAAATTGGGCTAGTTCTTCAAAATAGTATGGTCCAAATCCCCAAATACCAATCTGACCTAGGCCTTCAATGCTAGACCTAGGCTTTAAAGAAAACCTTTGTCCCAAACCAATACTCGACCACAAAATTATGAATGGAACATCATAGATGGTTGTTTGAGTATAATATGCTCAATGTCTTGCAAGAAATGGTAGCTACGGCCTACCAAATCAAAGACAGAGCCTAAGACCGTGCCATAGCCCAGGCCATAGTTGCTGGTTTGACAGGACAGCTCAAAGGTTGGTGGGATTTTTACCTCACTGATGATGAGAAAACCCAAATCTTAACTACACTCAGAAAAATTATAGATAGCCAAATAATAAAAGATGAATATGGTCAGGATATGCAAGATGCAGTCCCAACCTTTGTCTTTGCAATAGCTAAACACTTTATAGGTGACCCTTCAAAGTTTAGAGATAGGTCATCTAAAATTTAACAAATTTAAAGTGAAAAAAACTTCAAAATTTCAAATGGTATAAGGATATCTTTTAACTAGAGTCCTTATGAGAGAAGATTGTAATCAATCTTTTTAGAAAGAAAAGTTCCTTGCTTGTTTGCCAGCAATCTTTTTAGAAAAAATTAGAACAAAACTTAGAAACCAACACAATGATAGGATCCTATATGATAATCTCACATATGGAGACCTAATCAATATAGTCAATGAAGAAAGACTGAATCTCTGTACAGAGATGAAGCTCAAACAACAGTTTAAAAAAGAACAAATTGGTAGCAGAAAAGAATTAAGAACCTTCTGTGAACAACTTGGAATGCAACCCTTAGGTAAACCTAAGAAACCTTTCAAAAAATAAAAATTTGCAGGGAATACCAAAAGAAAAGCCTCCAAACTATCATGGAAACCACCAAGAAGTTATAAACAAAATACTACAAATTTCAATCTACAAGACCAAAATCAAAACTTTTCAAAAAGAAGAAAAACCCTTTATCAAAAAGAAAAACCCCAACAAAGAGACCAATTTGCTATAGATGTGGTAGAACTGGATGGTATAGTACAGACTGCAAAATGAAATAAAAATAAACAATATAGAAATAGATGAGTCCAATTTAATAAATTCAATCAAAGATAATATTAAAAGTTTATTGTTAAATTTAGATATAGAATCATCATATTTTGAGTCTGATCAACCCAAGCCACAAATTCTTCTGATGGAGAAGTTTGTGTCATAACAAAAGAACAAAATCTACTCTTGAACTTTATAGATAAAGTTGAAGATCAAGAACTCAAAAAATAGTATTTATTGCAATTAAAAAATTCTTTAATAGAAGAAAATAAAGAAAAGGAAGTTCAAAACTATACCTTAAGCAATATACTTAAAAGGTTTGAAACTCCACAAAAGAAACAATAACACTACAAGATCTACAAAAGGAATAAATGATCTTAAAAATGAAATTGCCCAAATAAAATCTCAAATTGAAAATATCAAAGGAAAGCAACTACTTCAAGAAACTGAAGAAATAGAAACTTTAAGTTTTATTGAAGCAACTTCTCAATTAACAATCCAAAATGGAATATTGAAATTACTTTACTAATAGATGACTTCAAGCTGGACACCATAGCCCTGATTGACTCTGGAGTAGATTCAAATTATATTCAAGAAGGTTTAGTTTTCACCAAATTCTTTGAAAAAATCAAAGAAAGATTAAGCACAGCTAGTGATTCAAGTCTCAAAATCAAATACAAATTAACAAATGCTCTAATTTGTAACAATAAGGTATGCATCAAAACCCCCTTCATCCTCGTCAAAGACTTAAACCAATTAGTAATCTTAGGAACACCCTTCTTAAATATGATCAAACCATTTTATGTAGATGAAGAAGGGATTAAAGCAAAGTTCTTAGGACAAGATTTAGTTTTTCAATATATCAACCCACCTTTCTACAAAACTCTTCAACTATTAAAAGACAATGCAATTAACAAAATTCAAGGAAACAAAAACAATTAGAGTATTTAAAAGAAGAAGTTAGCTTTAGGAGAATTGAAGGGCAACTTTAAAATTCAAACATAAAAGATAAAATTAAAACTTACAAGATAAATTAATCAAAGAAAACTACTCTAATTTGCCAAATACTTTTTGGAGCAGAAGAAACATATTGTAGATCTACTTTACGAAAAACCTTTAATGAAATTACAATTCCAACTAAGGCTAGACCTATACAAATGAACTCCAAAATGTTAGAAAATTGCCAAAAAGAAATCCAATCATTGTTATAAAAAAAATTAATGAGACACTCAAGGTCACCTTGGTCCTATGCAGTTTTTTATGTTCATAAAAGAGCTAAGTGTGAGAGAGGTGTTTTCGTGCCATTCAAGTTCTCAATTTTATATGTCCTTAGTCGAAGTATTTCTAAAACTTTATAGGGGCCCTCCCAATTTGAAGATAATTTTTCTTGCTCAGTCGATTTGGAGACTTCGGCTTTTCTAAGGATAAGATCCCCTATTTGAAAGATCTTGGGCTTGACCTGAGAGTTATAATAGCGGACTATCTGTTGTTGATATGATGCCATCCTTAGTTAAGCTTGCCTCTGGATTTCATCAAGCAAATCTAAGTCAGCACATCGCTTGTCCGAATTTAGACATAATGTTTCTTGCTCAGTCAGTTTGGAGACTTCGGCTCTTCTAAGGATAAGGTCCCTTATTCTAAACATCTTGGGCTTGACCCAAGAGTTATAATATCGGGCTATTCGTTGTTAATATGATGCCATCCTTTGTTGAGCTTGCCTCCGAGGTTTATCGAGCAAATCCAAGTTGGTGCATCACTTGTTCGAATTAGTCATCTAGTTGTATCGTTCTACTCAAGTCAATAGCAGACCAATTTCCATCGGGCTTACAGCTTCTGTCCTGAACGCCAACTTAAAAGGAGTTTCATCAGTTGGGATGTAAGGAGTAGTTCGGTAAGACCAAAGTATGCTATAAAGTTCATCAGTCCATTAACCTTTGACTTGTCCTAATCTTGTCTTTAGGCCTTGTAATATCATTCTATTAGTCATCTCGGCTTCTCCATTGGATTGCGGATGTCCAACCAATATAAATTTATGAATAATTTGATATTTTGCATAAAGTTCTTCAAACTTGGTGTTATTAAATTGTCAGTCATTATCAATAATGATTACTCGAGATAGACTAAATTGGCAAATGATTGATTTTCATAAGAAGTCCATAATTTTTTTTTATTATTTGTGCTAGTGACTCGGCTTCCACCCACTTAGTGAAATAGTTGATAGCAATGATGATAAACTTTCTTTGCCCACTGGCGGGTGAAAATGGACTAAGTATGTCGACTCCTTATTGATCAAATGACCAAAGTGCCAAAATGGTCGTGAGATGACTTGATGGAAGCCTTTGAATATTGATGAATCTTTGACATTAGTTGTACTTTTGTACTAAATCGGTAGCATCTTTTTGCATAGTCGGTCAATAATATTTCTGTTGGAGAACTTTATAAGATAATGATCTGGCCCCCAAATGATTGCCACAAATATCTTCACACATTTTTCAAAGGGCATAGTCAGCCTTAAAAGGATGAAGATATTTGAACAAGGGCAGAGATGTCGATCTTCTATAAAGTTGATTGTTGATTAGTACATATCGAGTCGTCAATCGCTTTATTCGATGAGCTTCATCATGATTGGTCGGTAAAATTTTGTCACTTAGGTACTTGACGAATGGGTCAATCCAACTTGGGCTTGGTGAACTTCTTCTTTGGCATCGATACTTGGATTGTCCCGATGCTCAATAAAAATTTTGCCCAACTCATCGTATCCGGATGTTGCGAGTCAAGATAGAGAATCAGCTCAGGCATTTTCCAAGCAAGGGATATGGAAGATCTCGAAGTAGTTAAAATTCATTTGGAGAGATCGGACTTTCTGAATGTACCTATGCAAGACTGGGTCTCGGACCTCATATTCTCCTTAAGATTGTCTGACTACTAGTTGAGAGTCAGTGAACACTTTAGCTATTCATACCAAGGTTTTTAGCTATTTTCAGCTCAACTATCAAAGCTTCATACTCAGTTTGATTATTGGAAGCTTTGAAAGCAAATCAAAGGGTATATTTGGTTACATCTTGTCAATATTAGTTAAGATGAGGCCCGCCTCACAATCTTAAGCATTTGAAGCACTGTCCATATGCAGGATCCACACTGATTTTGAAGTTTTTTCTTTAGATTGCTCTTCGATTTCATTAGTGACAATTGCTGTACATTAATAATAAAGTTGACAAGTATCTGGACCTTCATTAAAGATCGAGGGATATAAGAAAGATTGAACTCATTGAGTTCAATCGCCCACTTTGCCATCCTCCCCAAAGTGTCTGGCTGCTAGAGCAAAGTTCTCTAGGGGAGATTAGTTAAGATTTTTATCGAATGGGTCTGAAAGTAAGGGCATAGTCATCATATAGTCATTTTCGATCTGGGAGTATCTCATTTCTGCTCCATGCAAGATCCGACTTATGTAGTAGATGGATTTTTGCACCTCATCTTTTCTTGAACTAACACCGAGCTTACGACTTCAGAGGATGTAGCTAAGTACATAAGCAGCTCCTCATCTGTATTTAAGTTTATTAAGAGAGGAGGAGAAGTTAGATACAGCTTCAAATCTTTGAAAGCTTTTTGATATTCCTCTGTCCAGGTGAAATCCATTTGCCTGAGGGTTTTGAAAAATGGAAGGCATCGCTCAATCGACTTAGAGATGAATAGACTGAGAGATGCAATGCATCTGATCGATTTTTGAATATCTCATCGAGAAGTTGGGGGTTCATGTCAAAAATTGCTTTAATTTTTTAGAATTGACTTCAATGCCCCGCCTTGTCACTATAAATAAAGGAACTTCTTCGAAGTCACCCCAAAAGTATATTTGGTCGGATTCAATTTATTTGATGTCTTCTCAAGACATCGAAACCTTTTGCTAGGTCGTTGATATAGAGAGAGGCTTTATTACTTTTTACGAACATGTCATCAATGTATACCTTAATATTGTAACTGATTTGATTTTTGAAGATTGTATTGACTAGCCATTGATATGTAGCTCTAGCATTTTTGAGTCTGAAGGGCATGACTTTGTACTAGTATAAATTTTTCTCGATAATGAGCGCCATCTTCTCCTTATCCTTGGGTGCCATCTGGATTTGATTATATTTGGAGAAGGCATCCATAAAATAGTTGATGATCTAAAGTCGCATCGACTAGCTGATCGATTCTGGATAGTAAAAAATTATTCTTCAGACAAGCTTTGTTCAAGTCGGTATAGTTGATGCATATTCGTCATTTGCCATTAGCCTTCTTGACTATCATGATGTTTGCAAGCCAATCAGAGTAGATCGCTTCTAGGATGAAGTCGGTAGCCAACAACTTATCGACTTCTTCATCGATGGCCTTCTATCGCTCAAGGATGAAACTTCTCTTCTTCTGTCGCACTGGCTTGCACTTGGTGTTGATATTTAATCGATGGATAATTATATCAGAAGGAATGCTTGGCATGTCAGAGGCTGACCAGACAAAAATATCAGCATCTTCCCTTAAGAAGGTCACAAGCTTTTTTCGAAGGTCGTCGCTCAATGAGGATCCAACTTGGATGGTTTGGTTGGATCCTTATTGTTAAGGGGTATCGAGATGAGCTATTTTGTGGGTTCTTCTCGACTTCCCTCTTGTCTCTGGTCTAATCCATCAATGATAAGAGCTTCTGTAGGCCTCTTTTTCTTAATTATGGTTAAGTAGCATTGTCGGGCCATTGTTGGTCCCCTCGTATTTTGCCAGTCTCATTCCTCGTTGGGAAGCATATGAGCAGATGGTATGTCGAAACTATAACCCGAAGCGTATTTAATCTGGATCATCCCAATATGACATTGTAGGCCGAAGGGACTCGGACTAGAAGAACTTAAGCCATATATGGTTGATTGCCGAGGTTGTTGTTCGATAGTAATAGAAAGTTCTATTTCTCCTTCTACTTTAATCGAGTCACCTATAAATTCGATTAGATATGTTGATTGGTTTTAATTGATTAGTAGATAGTTGCATTCAGGAGAAAGTATCATAGAATAATATGTCGGTCGAGCTTCCATTATCAACTAGAATCATTTTACATCATAGTTGGCTATTATCATGAAACTACAATAGCATTATTATGAGGAGTTTGGACTCCTCACAAATCTTTCTCAAAAAAATGATGGCATCATCTCCCCGTTGATGTTTTGAGGAGCTTCCTGAGTCTCCTACCCCCCATAGCATCGGTCCTTCAGAAATCATGTTGATCACGCCCGCCGTCGGTTTAGTGTTTCTTCCTCGGGACATGGCTAAGGTTGAGGATCAGCAAGCAGCTGCACAGGTCGGTCCCATAGATACTTTTCAAGATATCTCCATCTAATCAAGGCTTCTATCTCATCTTTAGTTGAATGCACTGTTTGGTATTGTGATTGTGGTCTCGATGGAACCAATAGTATCATTTCTGTTGTGAGATACCGGCAGTGCTTTCATTGGCTGGGGTCATCAGAGGTAACTCTCTCCTTCTATTTTCATAAAGATCTACGCACGAGGAGTAGTAAGAGGGATGTAAAAGTCAAACCTGTTGCCAAAGTTCTTTGACTTCGAACTTGATTGGCGAGGTGGAGCCTCCCCCTCAACACGGGTTTTGCTAGGTCCCGTTGAGGTTCCACCTTCATTCTTTCTAACTTTTGCCTTTGGACTGGTGTGGATCAGTCGCACCTTCCTCAGCATGGATGTATTTTTGTACATGCTCCAAGAGTTTGGCATAAGTCTGAGGAAGCATCTTTCTAGAAAATAAGTAAATCTAAAACTTCGCAATCTCCTTTTCATAGTCAAGATGGTCGTAGATTCATTGAGGTCCCGGACCTCCAATGTGGCAGCGTTAAAATGCACCTCATAATCTCTTAATGTTTCTCTATCTTATTGTTTGACAGAGAAAAGATTGTCAAAAGTTTGTGGCATCCTTCTACTGATGCTAAAGTGGACCACAAAAACTTGCTCAAACTGCTCGAAAGATTAGATACTTTCCAGCTGAAGCCCAAAATATCAAGCTCGAGTAGTCTTCCAAAGAGTGATCAGGAAGGCAACATAAAAGAGGGCATCAAATGTCCCCTGGAGTAACATGAGAGCCTTATAGCTTTCAAGGTAGTTAAGTGGATTGGAGCTATCATACGGCTTAATCTGCGGCATCTTGAACCAGGTGAAAATTGGTTCGTCTAAAATTTATCAAAAAAATGGTGGATGAGTATTGACACTGAGAATGCCGGTAGAATCCCAACTATTAAGTTGGAGTTGATTGAGCCATCGCAAGCTCCCTCAGCTTACAATCATACTCATCCAACCATCTCTGAGATTCATCGGGGTGTCGAAAATATCCTGTGATAGAGCCTTTCGTAGAAGAATTTGATAGAGATCGCAGTCTCTTTCCCTTCTGCAAGATTCATCGAAGGAAAGGAGATCAACGATCTTTTGAATTGGCACATGGAGCATGTCGGGAGAGTGTGAGGCGAGTGCCGGATAGGTCGATGGCTGATCTGATGTGAGTGTCGAGTCGGCTGGCGAGATGAAGAAAGGGGCCATCGACTGTGCCTAGACAGCACAGCTTGCGACATCGATTCCTCTGATTGCTGCTACTATTGCTGTGTTCCGTAGTCTGTTGCAGACTATGGACAGTCTCCACCAGGATTTTTAGTTGCTGCACTAGGGCAGCAAATTGCTGTTGGTCCACTATGATTATCGGGCGTGAAGCATTGGGCTCTGTGATGGTCGTCAGAAGTGCATCATGCTGGGATGAACACTGAGCGAAATTGGTGGAAGCATTTTATGCTCGTCTTGGCCATGGTGGTTCTTGTAGAAGTGTATATACATTCTCTTCTCCCTTCCTGGTGTGCCAAATTGTTGGCTCTGATCTCCAGTGAGTTGGTCGGCTGCAAGCCGAAGTGTTGCACTTGATTGCGTGATGACAGAAAATCTACAAAATAAAGTCCGCTTGCCAAAAGTTGTTCGACGGAGGACCCTTCAATGTTTAAGTTAGTCAGAGAAAGGGAACACTTGAAAGGGCCAAAGAGCGAGAACCAAAATTTATGATTAAAAAACTTATCCAGTCCCCTTGCTTACCACTTTATATAGGATGGAGAGTGCCGTTACTGTGTAACTCTCATCTCTAAAATTCAGGACATAGGGATCATGGCATTTACTGGATGATTATCTCATTAACCGTGATTAAAATTGAGTAATGGGCCATTTGTGGCAATTATTGCGCCCTATAACTACGGTAGTTAATACCTATGTCAAATCACTGTCGCTCGATCCCTAATCTTTTGAGATCAAGATAGTTGGCAAAATACTGAGGAAGTCATCAGTCAAACCTTGATAGCGTGTCGGACTTAGTCAGCCAAATTCCAACTTAGTCTTATTTCATCGATCTAATCTAAATCGACTCAATTCATCCAGTTGTATACTTAATCGATAGAAAGATGAGGACAAACGTTAGTCAGATAAGTGACAAGGATCTACCCCAATATATATAAAATGGAGAAGCCTCCATTTACCACATGGGGTGTTGGGAAAGAGAGGAGGGAGCCACGTCACTGAGGCTTCGCTATTCGAAGTGCAACCACAACAACCCAGCCATCATCTGAGCTTCTCTCTTCGGCACTCCATGCCGGTCTGCCATGTATTGCAAAAAAAAAAAGCGATGGTACTTGAGGGAGTCCGAAGGAAAAGAAGAGAAGGAAGTTTCTCCTTAGGGTAGACAACGGCAATAATGGGGCGGAGGTCGGAGATGCAGGTGGGGAAGGTGGCAGTATAGACCTCGAGGCTCGGGAGGCCACGGCACTGTTCTTGAATTGGGAGGCGCAAAGGTTGTTGTGTGTTGGATTTGGTGCCTCGAATTCAATCCACAGCAGCAAAAATCCAAATGCAGAGAAGTTCAGCTTGAAGAGCACATCGCAAAAAGGCCTGAAGATACAATGCATGAAGGTCACGATAAGGTGGGACCTGTAGGTGCAACAGGCCCATGAGACGTGAGGCCCAGGTGAGTGCTAGCCCAGTGCGAGCGCGCAAGAGCGCACGGGCGAGCGCTTCAGGTCAGGCACTTGCTGATGTGCGTGGCCCAAGCAGGCACGCATGGGGGGAATCGGGTAAATGTTGAAGGAAAACTGCCTTTTTCTTGTAGGATCTTCCAGATCTGATGAGATCTGGGATGAAATATTTTAATAAAAATTTATCTTTCGATATTTCAGATCTAAGATCTATTAGATCTGGTTCTTGTTATCTGATATTTAATCTAAAATTAAATCTAAAGTTAGAGGATTAGAGAAATATCTCTAGGGTAACTAGATTATCCTGTAGATGATCGCAGCAATGCCCGAGGTTCAAAAATAGCCACGCAGTCGTCTGACCTCTACCAGTATCCACTCAAGTAGGATCTGGATCATCTTCTCCTCATAAATCTTTGCTCCAAAAATTAGATCTGGATCTAATTTAAAAGTTCTTCAAAAGAACTTCTGAAGCTGGAGCAGCAGCTTCTCGACAAATCCCTACAGCCTTCTGTTCAGAGAGCCACCACGCCTTGGACAAGCACCAGATAGACGTCCAACTTTTTGGACGTGAAGAGGGGAGAGAGAGAAGTAGAGGGGACATAGAGAAGTAGAGGGGAATCTTATTTTTACTGGGTATTGAGCAAAATCTCTAAACTCTAGGCGTAGACAGAGTTTAAATAGACCCTGCTGCGCCATGCAGTGCCACATCATTCGA
>KE505170.1:468142-480527 GCA_000441515.1 Elaeis oleifera | reverse complement strand
TTTTCTTTTTCTTTTCTTTTCCGTGGCCTCTTTTGGGCGAAACAGGGGACTGTGTGGTCCCCTCCTTTGGTCGGCCGATTAGCGGCGCGACCGGCACGACGGTGGCCGACGGTGGAAAGGCGACGATGGGACGGCTCGGAAGAAGTGAATCCGACGGTCGGCGGTGACCACCTGCGTCAGAAAATCGAGAAGAACAACAAAAAAATAGGGATTTCTTCCGCAACAAAATTCGATGACTCCGGTCGTTGGCGATCGTACACACGGGCATGAGAAGGAAGGGGAGAAGAGAGGGAGAGAAATTGGAGCTTACCTCGAGCTCCGGCGACATCTCCGGCAAGAAATCAAGGCGAGCACGGTGACGGGCTTCTATGAGGATTTTCTGACGATCCCCGTCGTTTTGCCTCGAGATTCTCAGGTGGAGGAAGGGAGAAGGGGTCTTCCTCTTAAATAGAGTCGGAAGGGAGGAGTTTGAGTCCCTTCCGGCGAGCTTTCCGACTCCATTTAGGAGCCGGTCGGGAGGAAGAAGACTTCCTACGGGAGTCTTCCTCAAAAAAATTTTTTTTTCTTTTTTGTTGGGCTTTGTAGGCTAGGTTTAGGGCTCAATTGGGCCAGGTCGTAACAATAACCCACTAACCTGTTGCCATCCCTAAGGATTAGAAAATTAGAGCGGCTAAATTGTACGAGGATTTACTACTTAATACATCTATCACAACATTTCTCTTCATGGGTGATGGTTAATATACAGTCAGATCACAATCTTTTAACAGCTCCATCCATTTTTTCATTTCAATTTACATGTCTATATGAAGATATATTCTAGACTCTTGAGATTTGTTAAGATCTCACACAATTCCCTATAGAGATAGTGTCTTCAGATCCTTAGAGCAAAAACCATTGCAGTTAGTTCTAGATTAGTGGAAGGATAGTTTTTTGTCATATGACTTTGGCCATGTAGCAAGTATAAGCTGTATCTTTCAATTCTATATCAAAACACAATATAAATCCTTCTAAGATGCATTACATGGAAAATGCAAGGCTTGCATTATACCATTCTAGCATAGCCTCGCGAAAACCACTATTTTATAATGATTATAACACCATACATTATTTGTATTAAAGGTTTTGCTACAGTACTTCAAAAGGGTAGAGTCATCATTTTCATTAAGAAATTGATCATTTATTGAAAAGAACTCCCAAGATTCTCTATCAACTACAACTTGTAATGGGTTACGATCAGGGCTGGTGCATATAATTTTTTCAACATCTAAGGATAATATATTATGGAAGGCAATGGCTGGTGCAGTAAATTTTAGAAATTATAAAAGTATTTTCAAAATCCTTTTCTCCTCCAGTTCTCAATCCCACTCTGGTGTTTCTCGATTTCTAATTGCAGAGAAGCATGAAAAAAGAGGAGATGGACGGCATGAGAGGAGGTGGTGGGCAAGGAGAGGGGTTGGAGAGAGGAATGTTGGAGTTGGTGTATGGGGAGGGGCTAGCTCGGGAAGGTGGATGGCACGAGAAGCAGCAACGGGCAAAGGGAGGGGTGGCATGATGGAGCCGATGCATAAGGAGGGCGCGGCGAGGGGAGGGGGCCAATGTGGGGAGGTGGATGGCATAGAGATAGGCGACGAGCGAGGGGAGAGGGCAACATGATGGAGCCAATATATGAGAGAGAGGGCGACGAGAGGAGGGGTCGATGTTAAAAGATAGATGACATGTGGGAGGTGGATAGCATGGGGAGCGGCAGCAAGTGAGGGGAGAGGTATGCGAAAGGAGGGAATAACACGATGGAACTGGTGTATGAGGGAGGAGGTAGCGAGGAGAGATGGATGGTGCGGAGAGATGGACAGCACAAGGAGCGGTGGATGACGAGGGAGGGTGGCCTCGATGAGTAAAATATGGGGAGGGGGTGGCAAGGGAGGGGGCTGGTGTAGAGATGCAGCCAGTAATGGTGGAGGACAGTGAGAGGAGGGGTTGCAACATGGATAAGATATAGGATGAGAGAAGTCGATTGATTTTTAAAAAATAATAAATTAACCAAATTAACCAATTTAGTGATATGATAAAATGAAAATTTCTTAATTACCCCTACTTGGTGAATGATTAGGATGTTTCTATCATTTTATTAAAAAATAGTTAAGTAGCACCGTAGCACTCCCTTGTATTAGAGATAGCATTTCAAATTTTTAGTATCAATATAACAACCGCTACAACAATCGTTATAATTAATGGTGCTATAATAGAAAATAAATAGTGGCAATTTTTTCATTCAGATTTTTTAGGAGAGAAATTAATAAAAAAATAATTTTTAAGAAAACCTAGTATTTTATTCAGAAAAAGGTGCTAAGTAAAAATAAAATTTAACATACACCTATAATACTAATAATGAATTATACCAGTCCTTATAATGGTTATAATATCATTATTAAAATTATGGAAAAATCTTGGTGCTGTTTCTAATTATCTTTAAAATTATACATCATCACCAATAATGGAGGGGCCTGTGTACTGCCATTGTATGGTATAAAACCCATCCTGTCATGGTTACGGATCATTGTGGAATACATGAACGGTTGTGTTGGTGGGATTGAATCTCTCCAATCAACCAAAGGAGAAATTATTAGTTGGGCCAGGTCCATCATGGACCATTAACAAATTTATCCAAGTATATATTGCTATTATATAAGAAGAAAGAGGAGGAAAAGGATTGTTATTATCTATTTCTAATTGGATTGGTTCATGGTAGATCTGATCCAATTGATAATTTCTCCATTGAAACAGTTGTAAATCACGGTTTGTTAAGGGACTGTAAAGTCAAAGTCGGCAATTAGGTTCTAAATTAATCTGCGATATCCAAGTGGTCACCATATAAATTGGATTCTACAGTCTTCTCAGTGGCTGATATCTGGGTATGTTGCTGACATAGATGAAATTATTGCAAGAGCAGGATTTTGATATGCCATCAGCCAGCCCTTGTAATTTTTTATTTTATTTTAATAAAGAAAGCTAAGCCCCGGAGGTGGCAATTGAGCCAGATCAGATCAAAAAAGTCCAAATCCGAACCCAACATTTTTATGAAACAGCTCGGATTTTGAAACATGAATCGATCTTGTTTAATAAATAGATTACTCAACTCCATCCATTTAATCTATTTATTAAACAGGCAACGGGTTAATCTAATCCAATCCAATCCCTTTAATTATTTATCTGGGGAAACATATTAGATTTTAGATTCGTTTATATCAAAAAATAAGAAAGCAGAGAAGAAACAATAAGCCTAATAACACACAAACCACTAAGAAAAAAAGATTAAACAAAAGAGAGAAATAATTTCAATTAATTTCAAATAACTGAGAAATTATTGGAGAAGAGGGAAAGAACGAACACAGTAGAAGAGCTAGGTGCTTCACCGGATGGGACTTCACTAGTGATCCCTCCGGCTTCCCAGGGGTCTTTTGCTCCAGAGACCGTATTGTCATCCTAGCCCTCAGCGACCTTTGCGCCAGGTCCCCTGACCTCTACGGCCGCCTCAACCCGCTCTTGGTTGTCTCTCCGCCCTCTTCGAGCTCTCCCTCGTGCCCTTCCATGTCATTGGCTCCATCCAGGACTCCTCCTCCCTCTGCACCGATTCCACTTCCTCGCGAACTTCCTTACCAGCCCCATCCCTAACTCCCCAGCTCTCTTTGGCACCTCCGGACTCTCGACCTTTACTACAACCAACTCTCTATAGCTCCGTCCCTGCCTCCGTTCCCTCCATTCCAACTATGGCTAACCTGGTTCCTTGCCATAATCGACTCTTTGGCTCCATCTTGGCCTTCCTCGATGGGACGCTGCTACTCCGGCTGGATCTTGAGCACAACGACCTCTCCGACTTGGTCCCAATGCTGCTGCCGTCCCTTCAGTCCTCTCTCTCTCTCCTCAACTCGGTTCTCGAAACCCTAACTGAAAAAAGGACAAAGAATGAGAAAAGGGACTGAAGAGGTGAAGACTCTGGATTAAAGTCGCGACTCGCAACTCCTGAGCCATGGCTCACATGCGCATGAGTATATGCACTAGTTTAAAATGTTAAAGGAAGCTCCAATCTCCAGGGTGCGACTGCAGGATTTAGGTGGGCTTTCTATAATTTATTTCAGAGGATAAATATTAAACGGGTATCCAATCTTACCCAAAAAAGATTAAACAGGTCAGGAGATCAAAATCTAAACTTAATTTGAATAATCAAATAGATTAATTTTTATCATCCGAATTTGTTTAAGTCAAATCTAAATCTGCATAAGATGGATGGAACATGTGCCGGATTGGTGGATTAGATTGTATTTTGCCAATCCTAGCCAAACCATCTCATTATATTTGTTGATGATTAAAATAAATAAAATAATAAATAAAATTAAAAAAAAAAAAAAAAAAAAAAGAAGAAGAAGAAGAAGATACATAGAGACCAATCCAATGCAATGTTCGCTAATACCACCACCTTTCTGATCCTGCTGCTGGACCACGCATAGCATGCTCTGTTACATCTAGGGGTGTTGACGGGTCATGTTTAGTCACATCCATACCTAAATCTAAAATATGTTTATAAAATCTAAAGTCAAACATAACTCCAATTGAAATCCTACGAAACATTAGACCTGCAAAAGGTCAGATATCAGATTCGCGAAGAAATTGGATATTTAATAAATTATTTTGCTATATTTTTAGATGTTTTTTGAGTTATCTAATGTATCTAAAATTCTAACTCATTAATTATGAATAAAAATATAAATGAAAAAATTATATCTAAAAGACAGCATCTATTCATCTAATGCTGATGTTAAGAATTAAAAGATCCTACAATAGTCATGTTGTAAATACTAAATCATAATTAACAAAAATATAGAGATCATTATGGCATGAATAAAATTTGATGACTGTGATTTCAGCACTTTCTGCTTGATGTTTCTTTGTATCATTTAAGAGAAAATAATAGATACATACATATATTATATGTATGTATACATATACATGTTTATGTGTCCAACTATGCATGCATAATAATCAATAGATGAGATAATATCTACCTTTAATAAAAATATAAAAATGTCATTGCAATCTCTTTCTTTCTATATACAGAGAAAGGGTAGATTTGGTTACACTTGAGTGGATGTTCACCGGATCCTATTACGTCTATATTACAATTTCTATATCAATGATCTAAGTAATTGAATATGGTCTACTATCTCTTAATTGCTTATAGATCATATCTCCATATATATACACCAAGTAATAAAATTACAATTTAATGTTATGAGAGTGCCTGATATGGAGGATGTTTTGCTCGACCTTGATTTTATTGAGGAAGAGCTAACTCAGAACAACAACCTATCACTTCGGATACGAACGAGCTGAAATTGCTATTGCACTAACTAATGATATCTAGTTGCAGTTATGCTCGAGAGCATTATCACAATCATTATCACATAGATAAGATGTCCAAAACTATCAGACGATATGGTTAGTTATTACAATTCATTTAAATCACATGTTAACCATGGTCCATCATTATCATGTGTGCAATCATCACAGGCATGACTGTTGAGGTAGTGGACCCTCAGGTAAGCCTCTCAAAGCCCCCTTGAGAGTTCTCACACTTTTTCTGCCCAATTTTTCTCTCTTTCATTGTTCATCGTATTACGATTAACTTTAGCATTGGAGAGTTTCCGTTGGAAAAACTTCGACAAAAGGATTCTTTTTTTATAGGTTTTGCAACCATTCAGGAGCCTCAGCGATCTTTCGACCTTAGTTCACTTCGGCCCATCCGACCTTAGCTAGGCCCTAGAATTCAATAGAGATATTATATATTTTAATTATTTGATGCATAGACTAGAGATCTCTATACTACATAATTTTTGTATGTAAATAATTTAGAGATAGTAGGTCACATTTAATAGTTTGGATCATTGATATGAGATTTTATTATCCAATATAAATTTGAACGGATAATATAATATAACTAAATTAGCTCTCTCTCTCTCTCTCTCTATACACACACATATAGATAAATATATAAGGTTAAATTTCAGATTCTTGCATTTGGATCTGTCTAAATCCATAACCAAACCAGTAAAACTCCGGGTCTAGTTTTAAAATTCAAATCTAATGTAATAATTTATTAGATATTTCATTCTCAAACTCTATACTTCGGATAAGCTTCACATTAGACTAGGGGGTTATGAGTCTTGACATCATTGGTGGTCTAGTTATTACTTGGATGAGGTCCAATGGACTACGCCACATTATCGCATTTGTATTTCACCAATTCTTGATTGCACATTATCCGCCATGCAAATGCTCCGAGATTTGCCCTGGTCCACTTGGACCTGCTCCATGCAACAATTTTTTATTGGCACCATCTGATAGGCACTTTCCAGTCTGCCACCAAACATGTCATGGTATTCCAGCAAGTAGTGGGGAAAGCACCACCATCTTACGATAGTTATAAAACGATACAAGCATTGTAACCTCAGAGGATTTCAGAAGATTATTAGATAATGAGAAATTCCTTGTACACCGGGGGTGGTTGAGAAAATCTAAGGTAGCGCACCTCTTCAGTAGATTGGTCCACGTAGCATGGAGGAAATGCCCCTCCTAACCAACGTCAACTTAGCTGTCTGACATTGCAAAGCAAGTTAATATAGCCGGGCTTATTTTTTAAAATTAAAATTGAAAAAAATGTCCTTTCCCTCAAGATGCCTTCTTTTACTTTATTTTGCTTATGCTTGATCATTACAAATATTGCTTTTCTATGTCTTCTTTTCATTTTGTTCTACTTCTGTCTTAACATTAGGGGTTCCAAAGTTCTTCTGCAATGAGTAGTGTGCATCCAAGGTTGTTGCTTGCATCTTGCCTACTGTAATTGCTTCAAGACGATATGTCGTACCCATCAGATTTTTCTTTCTCTCTATAGATCTTTTTCTTTTATAGATTCTTTATTATGATAACTCCTTTAGTAGTTAAATACACTTAATACATTAGATAAGCTAAAATGGAGCTTTTCTTTTATTAGTATAATAGAAAGTAATATTAATGATACATGAAGTCATAAAAAGCAACATGATATCATAATAATTATCAAAAAGTCATATAAGACATCAAAAAAATATATAAAAATCTAAAATACTCATGTAACAGAATAGAAAGTCATACAAGATTGCATGATGTCATACCAAGAGATAGATATTTCTTGATCAATATATTATAGGATGCAAAAAGAAGGCTTCTATATTATTTTTTAGTAGCTTATATGATTTTTCAATAGTTGTTATGATATCTCATTATTTTTTATACCTTCCTATGATAGTAATATTCTTTTCTATTACACTAATAAAAAAAATTCTATTTTAGCCTACCATCCAATAGTATATCCTACTATCAAGAAGAATAAATCATAGCTATTATTCATGCAGTTTTATTAAGCAATGAGGAGTCATTAATATTCACACAAGTTCATATAAAATGATGTAGATCTCTAAAATACTAATATGATAAAACAAAAAGTCATACAATGCTACATGATGTTATATCAAACAACTAGATATCATATTTTTTGATCAGGATGTCATAGGATGCAAAAGAAAGGTTTCTATATTACTTCTTGATGGTTTATATGATTTCTCGATAATTGTTATGACATCTCATTATTTTTATGATTTTTCATGACAGTAATATTACTTTCTAGTATATTAATAGAAAAAAACTTGATTTCTATCTATAATTTAGCAGTATATCCTACTATTAAGAAGAAGAAGTCATATGTATTATTAATACAGTTTTATTAAACAACAAAGAGTAATTAATATTTATACAAGTTCATATGAAATGATGTATACCTCTAAAATGCTCATGTGATAAAACAGAAAGTCACATATGGCTACATAATATCATACCAAGATATAGAAGATCATATTTTTTAATCAGAATATCACAAGATGCAATAAGAAAGCTTCTACATTACTTCTTAATAACTTATATGACTTTTCGATATATAATTATTATAACATCTCATTACATTTTATAGCATCCCATGAGAATAATATTATTTCATATTACACTAATAGAAAAAAATTTATTTCAGCCTACATCTAACAGTATGTCCTACCGTTAAGAAGAAGAAGCCATAACTATTATTCATACAATTTTGTTAAGTAACGAAGAGTCATTGATGTTCACACAAGTTCATATAAAGTAATATATGCCTCTAATTCTCATACAACAAACAAAAAGTCATACGATACTATATGATGTCATACCAAATAAGTGGATGTCATATTTCTTGATCAGGATATCATAGGATGCAAAAAAAATCTTCTATATTATTTTTTGATGGTTTATATGACTTTTCGATAGTTATTATGACATCTGATTACTTCTTATAATTTTTTATTACAGTAATATTATTGCTTCCTATTGTATTAATAGAAAAAAGCTTTAATATTTCTGCTTACTATTCAGCAATATATCCTACCGTTAAGAAGAAGAAGCTATAACTATTATTAATATAGTTTGATTAAGCAATGGAGAGTCATTAATTTTTACATAAGTTTATATGAAGTGATATATACCTCTAAAATGCTCATGTGATAAAATAAGAAGTCATATATGACTACATAATGTCATGCCAAGAGACAGAAAATTATATTCTTAATCAAAATATCATAGGATATAAAGAAAAGCTTCTATATTACTTCTTGATGACTTATATGATTTTTCGATAGTTGTTATGACATCCCATTACTTTTTATGACTTTTCATAAAAACTTCATTTCAGCCTACCATCCAACAATATATCCTATCATTAAAAGAAAAATCATAGCTATTTTTCATGCAGTTTTATTATGTTACGGGGAGTTATTGATATTCATGTATATTTATATGAAGTGATGCATACCTCTAAAATACTGATGTGATAGAGAGAAAAGTCATACAATGCTACATGATGTCATACCAAACAACTGAATATCATATTTCTTAATTAAGATGTTATAGGATGCAAAATAAATGCTTTTATATTACTTCTTGATAGTTTATATGATCTTCTAAAAGCTGTTATGACATCTCCTTGCTTTTTATGATTTTTTATGACAGTTTATATTACTTCCTATTGTACTAATAGGAAAAATTCTATTTCTACCTACCATCTACCAGTATATCCTATTATTAAAAAAAAATCATAACTATTATTCATATAATTTAATTTTATTAAATAATGGAGAGTCATTAATATTCACATAAGTTTATATGAAGTCATGTATACCTCTAAAATAATCATGTAACAAAGCAAGAAGTCATACAAGACTACATGATGTCATACCAAGAGATAGAAATTATATTTTTTATTAGAATTTCATAGGATCTGAAAGGAAGACTTTTATATTTCTTCTTGATGCTTTATATGACTTCTCGATAATTGTTATGACATCACGTTATTTTTTATAATTTTCTATGTCAGTAATATTACTTTCTATTGTATTAATAAAAAAATAACTCTATTTCAATCTACCTAATGCATTAACTCCATTTAACTATCAAAGAAGCTGCTGTAATTAAGAATCTACAAAAAAAATCTACAGAGAGAAATATAAACCTGATGGGTACGACATGTTGTTTTAAAGCAATTGTAGCAGGTAAGATGCTAGCATCTGAAGGAAAAGTTATGGGTATGCATGCAAGATCAATAAAAATTTTAAACAGCAAAAAAAGATCTAATTTAGCATGCATCTTAGAGATCACATCTCATAAGGCCAGATCTATCATGTCCTTAAGATTAAAAATATGAAAATAAATCAAACATGAAGATCAAATCTTCACCTTAGCGCGCATAGATCTTCACCATGGTGTGATGATCGTGGATATCATCTTCTCAGGTTCTTTGAAGAGCCATACACATATCTGACTTCTACAGATATCCACGAAAATGATCTAGGATACTCCTCTTGATCTTGATCTTTCATCTTAAAAAAAATCAACATGCAACTTTAAATCTGTGAGAGAAAGAGAGAACACCTTTCTCTCTTGGCGTGAGGATGGAATGCCCAACCTTGGGCATGTGGAAGAAGGTGGACGCCTAAGTACTTTGGGCATGGGGTGTGAGGGGAAGAGAGAGGAGGCATGAGAAAGAGAGAGGGGGTGCAGGCTTTGGTTCTTCAGGTTAGGATTTTGAGATATCATCTCAAGAGGTTTATATAAAACCAAAAGACTCCTAAAAAATTTTAAACTACGACTCATTCAATGCCTTGATCCAGAAGAACTCTTGGTTCCCTGCCAAACTTGGCTTGCTCATTAGTTGGATGCCGCCCCTCCCTCTTTCTCACACACAAAATTAGATGGGGCGTGCGCCCCATCTCTCCTCTCCTTTCTTCATGCGTAAGACAAGGGTGCGCCAATTATTAGCACCCCCTGATCCTTATCCATATGGGGCATGAGCCTCTTTATTCCATGCCCAAAAAATCTGATGAGGACCCAACTCTTGGCGCCCCTCATGTATGTATTTAATTTGGTTCAATCCCTATCCAATAGAGATTCCAAGTCTCAAGAGAAATTTGATTTAACCATATGCTAGCATGATATTCCTAAACTCGATAGAATTTCATAAATCCTAATCTAATTGAAACTATATAAGTCCAATTGCACAATTCTAAACCAATTTTCTTTATGTGTGATCCCATAAATTCAATTCTGTCTGATAGTAAGATATATTATGATTTTCATCAAAAATATCATTGAAACTTCTTTCAATGAATTGGAATACTTCAATTTAACTAATTAATCAGAATTATTAATCATCTAAATAATTCTCATTGGTCTCACTATCTATTAGTGTCACCTAGCAGTATGTAGTGGCAATCCAGTAGAATTGAATAGATAAACCTCTAGGTGCAGTTACTGTATGATTCAGTTCTTTTATCGTGAGTTCTTACAAGATAGAGGTTATGGATAACTTGTCAAACCCTCATTTATCACATGTATGATTCAATCAACTTGAGTTCATTTGTGAAATCCTATAGAAACTTCCTTTCATCATTCACACTGCTATGGTCATTGTCTTTGAAACTCAATCTTATGATCTACATAAGATTTTTTTTATCTATCAAGATCGATAGATTTTATTTAGGTGCACACTCTATTCCTACAATGAACCTACTGCAGTCAACATACACCATAAAATTTTGAATGGTTAGAAAATCGAGTGATAGTATAGTCAAATTATAGCAACCTCACTGTGAATAATCGAGGCACCACAGATCAAATAACTACTCTGGGCATGATAGAATCGGACCATTAGTAGGATCTGATCAAGCACATTGGCGGCGTTGTTGGCACACATGGTATGACCGATAGATTGATAAAATTCTACACTTAAATTAATTTATATTGAATTGATCATTTGTATATTTAATTAATTAATTTATTATTATTTATTGTAGATACGATAGCTGGATCATGCACCAAGACAGCTGCAGATATGGAGGTCACATACCAGTCTAGGAGGACTGATGATTTAACCTAGATTGATGATTACTTAGATCCTAGATCTTAAAAGATTATGGTAACAACTTAAAATATTATTATTAAATTTTATATATATTAATATATACAGACTAATAAATTTTAAACTGTATAAATGGATTATGCAAAGTATCTCGTATCGCAGCATGGTAAGGACCCATCCTCTCAGCCCCTCCTTGACCTTGAGAGATAGCTCAGGGTCACTGGAGGGTGAGTAGGAGCCGGGTCATAGGATTCAGCTATAGCTTTGACCCTCCAGCAGCTCAATACTCTTCGACGTCCTCCTTTCAGGCCTCGATGACCCAAATGTGGGGTGATGCACATATGGAGGAGGTTGTGCAGAGGCTTTGGAGCCAGCGATCTTAGAGCTTTCAAGACACCGTCTGTGATACGATCGTTGAGATTCTCTAGGACCCACATCTATACGATCTGCTAGGCTCGTTGTCACAGCCATCACAACAGGTAAGTCTATTAATAATTTATTTTTTTTAATTTTATATTTAGAAGCATCACATGTTTAGACTTGAGTCCGAAAATGAGACATAGGAGGTAAACATTCAATCTAATTATCCAATCAATGGGCTGGAAGTGTCTACAGTTCCGTATCATCGAATAAAATATGTAAGAATAATCTGTTCGAGAATCAGAGTAGTATATCAAATATACATCTCCATATCAATATATACACTTTCATATCGAAATTTATTAATAATATTTATTTTCTTTGTTACAAGAAGCTGGGACATCCGACTCTCATCAACCAATTACTGAAGAGGACGTGCAGAATCAGGAAGAGGATGAGGAAGACAACGAGGAGGATCTCACATGATTTTTTTTATATGTA
>KE505170.1:408098-420135 GCA_000441515.1 Elaeis oleifera | reverse complement strand
TATTACACATCGACGGAGCTTCCAACGCTCGAGGGAGCGGGGCCGGGTTCCTGCTCACCAACTCGGAGGGAGTGGTTGCTGAACACGCCTCCGATTCGACTTCAGGGCCTCCAACAATCAAGCCGAATATGAAGCGCTCCTCGCCGGCTTGAGAGTGGCGAAGGAGCTCGGGATCGACAGCCTCAAAGTCTTCTCCGATTCTCAGCTGATCGTGGGATAGATCAAAGGCGAGTTCGAAGCGCGGGATCCAGTCATGATCAAATATCACCAGAAAGTAAGAGATCTCGTAGCATCCTTTAAGTACTTCGAGATCTCCCATATTTTCAGGGTGGAAAATGCTCGGGCCGACGCACTCTCCAGGCTTGCGACATCCGACTACGGCACTTTGGACCGGACACTCATAGAAAGTCTCGAGCAACCGAGCATCGACAAGACTAAAGAGGTGCTACAACTGGCGACCGAGTCGAGCTGGATGGTCCGATCGTTCAGTATCTGACCAACGGAACCAGCCCCGAAGATCCCGCGGAAGCCAAACGACTCCGGTGGACGGCCTCCCAATATGTAATGATGGACGACCGACTCTACAAAAGATCGTTCTCTCTTCCTTTGCTAAGGTGCCTGGGACCGATCGACGTGGACTACGCACTCAGAGAAGTGCACGAAGGGATCTGCGGTAACCACTTGGGGGCAAATCCTTGGCTTACAAAGTCCTACGACAAGGGTACTACTGACCCACCATGAAGAAGGACGCGGCTGAGTTGGTTCGGAGGTGCGAACCATGTCAAAGGTACGCCAACA
The DNA here is from genome assembly GCA_000441515.1 of Elaeis oleifera. Taxonomy (NCBI): domain Eukaryota; kingdom Viridiplantae; phylum Streptophyta; class Magnoliopsida; order Arecales; family Arecaceae; genus Elaeis; species Elaeis oleifera. Next base: position 419,337 of record KE505170.1, on the reverse strand, counting down.
TACAACACCGGCCCGTCAACTAGCTGACTCCTATTGTTGCCCCGTGGCCCTTCGCCCAGTGGGGAATCGACTTGCTCAGACCTTTCCCCCAATTTTCAACCAACGAAAGTTCATAGTCGTCGCAATCGACTACTTCACTAAGTGGGTGGAAGCCGAACCTCTTGCGCAAATCACCGAGCGAAAGATGGAAAACTTCGTCCAAAAGTCCATCATCTTAGGTTCGGGCTACCACACACCATTATCACCGACAATGGACGACAATTCGATAACCAGAACTTCAGAGACTTCTGTGCGAGATTCCATATCACGCACAGACTGATGTCGGTCGGGCATCCACAGTCCAACGACGAGATGGAAGTAACCAACCGAACTATTCTGCACAGACTGAAGACCCGACTGAATGAAGCTAAGGGCCTCTGGGTTGAGGAACTACACTCCGTCCTGTGGTTCTACCGAACGACGCCCCGTGTCCCGATCGGGGAATCTCCCTTCAACTTGGCCTACGGAACAGAAGCAATGATCCCACTGGAGATCGGCCTACCGTCGACCCGAGTCGAGCAGTATTCTGAGCCGGGCAACTCCAAGTGTCGGAGAGCCGACTTGGACCTCCTGTCCGAACTCCGACGCGAGGCTCAGCTACGCATGGCTTTCTACCGACAAAGGGTGGCCCAATACTACAACGCTAAGGTTAAGCCGAAGCTTTTCCGACCCGGAGATCTGGTCTTGAGGAAGGCGGAAGTCTCGAAGCCCCTGGACCAAGAAAATTATCTCCGAACTGGGAAGGACCCTACAAAGTAGCAGACACCTACAAACCGGGAGCCTACCGACTGGAGACTCTTGAAGGAGTGGCCATCCCTCGGACTTGAAATGCCGACAATCTGAGATTGTATTACCAGTAAGCTCTGTATACCAGTAATTGAAATACAAACTCAACTTCAAAACTCCAGAGTCTAGAGTTCTGACTCTTCGACTGCGAGTCGGCACTCGCTAGCAACACGAGCCTCGACGCCCCGACTCGGGCCCAACGTTCCGTTGAGAATCAAATGCCCGATCGTCGACGACACATCAGACTCTTGCGAGGACCGATATATCTATATTGACGGGAGCCACACTCCTTCTACGGTCGACTCTCGAGTAAGACGATTGGCTAACCTGCCGACTTGGCTCCAGCCAAGAAAGGCAAAACGCCAACGCGACCAAAGTCGCATTCGCGACTTATCGATCAGGTCATGACCGATCGAAGGATATTCGGCTTGCCACCGTTTATCACACATCGCGACGTATGCACCCGACCAAGGTTCGGCAATGAAAACTCGACTTACCATCATTTTTCTGAACTAAATACGTCGGACGCCATTCGACTGTTGGGCTCTACAGAATGATCGGGTCATCGAACTAGGTCTAGAAGTCGGTCGACCTTCCATCGACCTTCAACTCGACGAACACGCCTGACTCATGATCGGGCAACGGACACTCGACTTGGACCTTCGGCTCGACGAACACGCCCGACTCACGTCCGGGCGACGGACATTCGACTTAGACCGTCGATCATCGGGTCTTACGACCGTGAGAACGACCGGTCTATAATCGAAGCTCGCTCTGCCTTTACCGTGGCGGCGCTACCGACCGTCTCAACTAACTGCCTGGGATATTACCGAACGACCTAAACAAGGTATGTCGGGACTACGACTTCACGCTCGGGGAGCGTTTCGGCGAAGCGCACACCAAAGAATACGTCTGGCGTACACGAGGAAGAAAGTCAGAAATTTTTGATTTCATTCATGAGCATACATTGAGTTTACAAATTGGGTCGAAGCCCGATTACAAGTTTGCATGAACAAAGCAAAAACAACGAAGCTTCGACTATTCGTCAGAGTCGACCTCTTCAACCGGGAGAAGCTCGGGGGCAATTGGCGTGTCCGCCCCGATCGGCGTAAGGTCAGAGGTCGGGACCGCCTCACCTTCGGCGACTTGATCCGGGATGGTCGGGACCGCCTCGCCCCGGCGACTCGCTCCGGGTCGGCTTCCTCCACGGCAGTATGATCTCCCGACGAGGGGTCGGCCACTTCTTCTGTGGCTTGGTCATCTGACCCTGGGGGGATAATGTCGTCGAGGTCAAGCTCCGGGTATCGAGCCTGGACTGCATTCCGAGTGTCCTCGTACTCCATCCGGTACGATGCGAAACTGCTTTCCAGGAGCTCCTCCCGATACTTGTCGGAGCCGCAGAAGTCTTCCACCGCCCGACCTAGCGCCTCCTTCGCCGACTCCACCTCCACCTTCGCTATGTCAGCGTCAGCTTGGGCGATGGACAGGTCCTCCTCGGCCTTGGCGAGACTCTCCAGACTGATCCGGAGCTGCTCCCGCTCAGCTTCGAGCTCGACGACGACGCCATCCCGCTCCCGACACAGTCGATGGGCGGTACGACCTTTGCGCTTGACTTCCTCCTGGGCCGACTTGAGCTCGGCCCCGAAGCAGCCAGAACGTCGTTGAGGCGGGATATTTCGTCCTCGAGCCTCGCCTCCCGATCGGTCGACAGCTTCAGCTGCTCGACCAACACCACCTTCTCAGCTTCGACGGCCTCTGCCTTGTCCTTTCAGGCCGCCCGGACGTCTCCGAAGTTCCGATATCCGGCCTCCAGTTCGGACATGGTGTAAATCAACTGCGAGCAGAAGCCGACCGTCAGAAAGATAAAGTACTAAAGACAAACAACGAAGGAAGGAGGCCAAGCGGAACTTACCCGATCATGGTCGGATAAAAAGAGGACAGCATCTCGGTCACCAGTCGAGTCTTCAGAACCTCCCGATCGGTCGGGAGGAGGGTCCCCTGGCATAGTCTCCTGACCAAGTCATGGTTGGCCAGGGCCGACGCTCCCTCGGGGACCTGGACGTCGGACGACACGGTGCGATCCCCCGACCTGTGTCGTCCGCGAGGGCCATCGAGGCCTTCCCCGACTAGCCGCCCAGGCCCGTAGGTCAGAGAAGGAGGGAAGGCTCGAGCTTGACTGGGCTCCCCCGAAGCCGCAACTGAAGCCGCTGAAGGACGTTCGGGCCCCCGAGCATCACCCCGGGCTTTCTCCACCGATGAAGCCACCAACGCTCCCTCGGCCATGCCCTCCGTCGGCTGCTCCTCTGGTGGTACCGCCGGTACCGACAGCGCGATGACCGGCTCCGACTTCTCGACCGCCGATGCGACGACAGTCGAGGGCAACGTCTGGGGCCTTTTGGCAGGCGTGAAGGCCCGACCCCAGACGTCAGCCTCTTCCTTGCCGCATATTGTCTGATCTCGACATCCGTCGGTCTCATCCTCAGCGGCGTACCTACAAATTCAACAGAAGAATCAGTATGAGTTCGAGACGAACGAGAAGCAAAAGGACAACCGATGGGTCGGACAGTATCTAGACGGGGGACCAGGCTCAGATCGGCATCATAGAGGGCTTGTTCGGTAACGAGCTCCCTCTGCTTCGGTACCAACATATCCTTCAGCTGGTAGAAGTCCTCCCGATCGTCCGCCTCCATCCGGTTGTTCTCATTCGGCCAGGTCAGAGGCTCGCCCAGCGGGAAGGAAACCCCCAGGGAGAAGAAGAAGAAACAAGAAGAACTGGTTCTTCCACCCATGAATGGACGATGAAAGATCAGTGATAAAAAAGAGATCCTTCCGGGGATTGAAGAGCCACCACCTTCGGGTTTTAGGGTGGGGTCGGAGGACAAAGAATGCCCGAAAGAGAGAAATTCGAGGGTTGGTCGGCAAAAGCCGACACAACAATGCAAAACTGATTATTAACCGAACTGAGTTCGACGCCAGTTGCGCCAGACAGAGTCCGTAATAATTAAGGATGTTCCGGACAAACTCCGAAATCGGAAGACGAAGACCGGCCCGGAGGTCCTCGACGTAGAACGCCACCTGGCCCACGGGTGGGTTGTTAACCCATCCCTCAGCCCTAGGGACGGAAAGCCGAAACTGCCCCGGGACACTATATTGATCCCGGAGCCGATCGACATTCGACCCCGAAAGTGAAGAGACCTCCACCTCCGGGGTCGACCGAAGATCATCAGTCAGATTTCCCAACTGATCTCCCCGAGGAGAAGTTCTGGCCATTACGCTAGAACCGAGAAGAAGAAAAAGAGGAACAAAAAGGAGATCTAAAGAAGCGAGAAGGGAACGGAAGGAGGCAGAAGTCTTGAGGAAACTTTTCGAAAGAGGGAGCAGAGACAACTACCTGGGACCGCTTGGGCAGAGTCTCTACAGCAGAACTGAAAAAATAAAGTTTTGGATACCAGTGGCCCCATATATATAGGACCCCTCGACGGCCGAGATGAGGGCGCACCCGACGAGGACCTCCCGGATGATTGACACGTGGTGGCATCCGGGCCCTCCCTCGGCCCGACGATTCGACGCACCTGCTCCGGATCGAGCCACGTCGCCTCCAACTGCGCGAGCGACTTCGGCCCAACGGCCTCCCGACACGTGGTGGAAGAACCGCACCTCAGAGTTAATTCGCTGCCGACGGTCCGCATTTTCGATGGGACGCCTGACGGCTGTCTGCATTTTCGAGGGAGTGCCTGACGGTGATTTGCGTTCCTTAGAAGACGTCTGACATCGGATCATCTGACACCGGATCGTCTGACATCGAATCGTCCGACATCGAATCATCCGGCATCGAATCGTCTGACACCGATCTGCCCGGATTGTCCGCTGGTGAGATCAGCAGGATCAGAGTATGACGCAATGAAGATCCACTCCTTTCGCCCGGTGCCCCATCCGCATGAAAATGCGGGCCAACGTGACATCAGACTCAGGAGTGGGGGGGGCAACTGTTGGGATATACCGACTGACCCTGACGCCGACTGATCTTAACACCGACTCACCGACGCTGAATCACCTACGGATCCCGATGCTGACCCATCCTCGAGATGGACCGACCGACTTCGTCCGTCTGACGACGGGCGACACCGACAGTAACTACTGATGATGCCCGGCCCGAGCGCGTCGGCCAAACAGGCCAACGCTGCCTCCAATCACATGAAAGCCGACCCTGCATCACCGACTCCCTGTCGGGTGGGACAGCCGACGTCCAACTTCTACGGACCTTTCTAAACACCGACCGTGCTCTCGAGTCACCACCGACAGTCAAGTCCCGACATATAGTCGGTCAGCCCCTTTCAAAGACGTCGAACGACCGGCATGGGCTGCAGTCCTGTCAAGGACAGGCCGTACGACCGCCAGAGGGCATTGTCCTGCCAGGGACCTGGGGCGCTGTCCTGCCAAGAACACAAATTAATTCCTAGGACCTGTCAGTCCGTCGACAACATGACAACCCCCGACGATTTGACAACTCCTCAGTTGTCTACATCATTAACGGCGGACCATACCGCCTCCCACTATAAAAATGGGGTAAGGCGACAGCTTAAGGTAAGGAACAAACCAACGAACCTCTCCTCCCGCTCCATCGATGAGTTCTCCTGGTTCCTCTCTATTGTTGCCTAGTCTCCTCTCTGACTTGACCATCGGAGGGTCCCCACCGGAGGCATCTCCGATCAGTGCGGACTTTTCTTGCAGGTGCTCGTTCCCGGCGACCAGGCGACGGAGAGATTGGCCGCAACATTTATATATCAGATATTGATCATCACCTAAACTGATAGTAGAACAGTTTTAAATCTGCTCCCTTTCTTCCTCCTCTGATTTTTTCATTTTTGCTGTGTGCAGGACATTGTGCAGCAGATTGAGGAGATGAATCCAACAATCCCTGATATCAGAGCCAAGTTCATGCGATTCGTATTTGGAAGAAATTTTTGGGGGTTGTTTTGCTGCTGTGGAAAAACTATTTGAAGGAAAAGATCAAACTGCAGATGGTCGTTCTCCAAGAAGTTGGTAAGAAAATCTTGTGCCCTTGAACTGTTTGACGAAAGTTCTCTAAGAAATCATCATGACAGCAGCCAATGGTAGTAGTTTAAGTGTTACTCAGTCTTTGATTCCTATCTTTAAAGATGCAAGTTATGAGTTTTGGAAGATTAAAATGAGAACTTTCTTCTTGTCTCAAGATTTATGGGAACTTATTGAAAGTGGTTATGCAGAACTAGGTGATGGAGGAGTTAATCTTTCTACTCAACAGAGGAATGAGTTAAAGGAGAATCAGAAGAAAGATTCAAAGGCCCCACTGGTGATACAACAAGCTGTAGATGAATCTATCTTTCCAAGGATAGCAGCAGCTACAAAATCTCAAGAAGCTTGGATGATTTTGGAGAAGGAATATCAAGGTTCAGACAACGTGAAAGCTGTTAAACTTCAAAGTCTTCGTCGTGATTTTGAAACTCTCTTCATAAAAAATTTAGAATCTATCCATGAATTTTTCTCTAGAGTTTTAGTTGTGGTTAATCAAATTCGTGCTATCGATGAAACTTGTCTGATCAAAGGGTTGTTGAGAAAGTGTTGAGGAGTCTGCCATCTAAATCTGACCATGTTGTTGCAGCCATAGAAAAGTCTAAAAATTTAAATACGTATTTTCTTGATGAACTAATGGGTTCTATGCAAGCTCATAAGCAAAGAATTAATAGGTCACAAGAGAAAAGCATTGAGCAAGCTTTTCAAGCAAAGATGGAGATCTCTTCAAACAAAGCTGAACATAGGACAAATAAAATCACAGGTCAAGGTCATGGTCGAGGTGGATATGAAAGTCGTGGCCGTAGAAGAGGCCGAGGACGTGGTCGTGGCAGATTCTATAATAACCAAGACAACTTCACCAAGCAAGGGAGTAACTATTTTTCTGATGTGCAGTGTCATTCTTGCAAGAAATATGAGCATATCAAAAAATTCTATCCAAAAAATTCTAAGCATGAAGCAAATTTTTTTGAAGAAAAGAAAAAGAGAATAATTTATTTCTTACTTGTTTGAATGGTGAAGTAAGTAATGCTGACATCTAATTACTGACATCTGATTTCTAGACAGTAGTTGCAGCAATTAAATGACAGGTGTCAAAGAGATTTTTTAGAATTTGGATGAATCAGTGAAGGTCCTAGTTTATCTTGATGATAACAAGCAAGTTCAGTCAAAAGGCAAAGGTACTATTGTGGTTCGCAGTAAATCAAAAATAAAAAATCATTCATGATGTTTATATATTCCTGGTTTAGCACACAATCTGATTAGTATTGGGCAATTACTTCAAAGAGACTACTTGCTTTTTTTCATGATGACAAATGTGTTATTAGCAAAAAAAGTTCAGATGTGCCCTTCATGGAAGTTTGTATGACAAAATATAGGATGTTTCTTATGAAAACTTCTCCCATAGATCATGCCTTAGTTGTTAATGTTAAAAATGACTCATGGTTGTGGCATAAACGTTTTGGATATCTAAACTTTCATGGGCTTAAGTTACTACATGAGAAGAAATGGTGGTTGGGCTGCCATCAATTGAATAAATGCAGGACGTATGTGAAGGATGCATATATGGCAAGCATCAACGGGCATCATTCTTTATGGAAAGTCTTGGAGAGCAAAGAAGCCACTTCAGCTGGTGCATGCAGACATTTGTGGACCTATGAAAACATCATCTGTGAACAATAGTAAGTATTTCCTTTGTTCATTGATGACTATATCAGAATATGTTGGGTGTATTTCTTCAAGAATAAATCTGAAGCATTCTCCAAATTTTAATTTTAAAGCACATGTTGAAAATAGTGTGGGCAGTTTATTCATGTTTGAAGGACTGATCGAGGTGAAGAATTTTGTTCTAATGAGTTTGTTGAGTTTTGTCAGTTTAATGGCATGAAAAGACAGCTTACAACAAGTTACACACCTGAGCAGAATAGCATAGCTGAAGAAAAAATCGCACAGTGATTGAGATGGCTAGAAGTATGTTGAAAGCAAAGAAGCTTCCAAACACTTTTTGGGCAGAAGCAGTGGCTACAGCTGTTTATCTTCTTAACATTTCTCTCACAAAGGCGGTTTGGAATCGTACTCTATTTGAGGCTTGGTATAATAAGAAGCTAGAGGTAAGTGATTTAAAATTTTGGAAGCATGGCATATTCCCATATTAGTGCAGAAAAACGTCAGAAATTAGATGAGAATAGTGTTAAATGTATTTTATTAGGTATAGTCAAGAAAGCAAAGCCTATCGCTTGTATAATCTTGTTACAAAACAGCTACTTGTTAGTAGAATATTATTTTGACGAAAATAGCTATTGGAATTGGACTAAAGTTGAGTAGGTAACACCCACTATTGGATTAGATTTCAGCTGTCAAACATAGAGAACTTGGAATCTCCTGCAAGCTCTTCATCATCAAGTGCTCAAGGCACTACTCCTTTGAGTACTCAATCAAATAGAGTGCTTGAATCTGGTTCTTCAAGTGAAAGCACACCAAGGAAGATGAGATCACTTGTAGATATTTATAACTCTTGTAACTTTGCTCTCATGGCTGCAAATCCTTTATGTTTTGAGGAAGCTATAGAGAAAGAAGAATGGAGAAAATCCATAGAAGAAGAAATCTCAGCAATTAAAAAAAATGAAATCTGAAAATTGGTTGACTTGCTTAAAGGAAAGCAGCCATTGGATTGAAATGGGTGTACCGAATAAAGTACAATCCTGATGAAAATTTGTAAAAGCATAAAGGCTGGCTTGTCGTCAAAGGGTATGCCCAACAACCAGGTATAGATTATTTTGAAACCTTCTCTTCTGTGGTAAGAATGGAGACTGTTCGAATTATTTTAGCACTTGCTGCATATAATAAATGGATGGTTTATCAATTTGATATTAAATCTGTATTTTTGAATAGAGAATTGTGTGAGGAGGTATATGTGCAGCAGCCCTCAGGTTTTGAGATCCAAAAAAAAGAAGATAAAGTTTATAAGCTCAAAAAGGCACTCTATGGGTTGAAACAAGCTCCGAGAGCTTGGTATAGTAAAATTGATGCCTATTTCTTGCAAAAAGATTCCAAAGGAGCGTGAATGAGCCCACACTCTATGTGAAATTGAAAAATGATGGTGAGATACTTATTGTTTGTTTATATATAGATGACATTATATATGCTAGCTCCTCCAAATCTCTTCTCCATGAATTTAGAGTGCAAATGATATTTGAATTTGAGATGATAGATTTAGGAGCTCTTCGTTATTTCCTTGGTTTGGAAGTTAAACAAACAATGGATGGTATTTTTGTCTCACAAGAAAAATATACTCTTAATTTGCTTTAGAAGTTTGGCATGACAGCTTGTAAAAGGTTAATACATCAATGAATACTAATGAAAACTTTACTCTTGAGGATGGCACAGATCTAGCAGATGCAACATCTTTTCGAAAACTGATTGGAGGTTGATGTATTTGACACATACTAAGCTTGACATTGTGTTTGCAGTAAGTATGGTGTCCAGATTTATGCATAAATCTACAAGACAATATTTTGGGGCAGCCAAAAGGATCTTACGTTCTGTTCGTGGAACTAGCAACTATGGCATATGGTACTCTCATATTGCTAACCTACATTTATTTGGCTTTAGTGACAGTGATTGGGCAGGTTCCTTAGATGATCGAAAGAGCACAACAGGATTTCTTTTCAACCTTGATTCAGGAACAATTACCTGGACATCAAAGAAGCAAGCAACTGTTGCATTGTCTTCATCTGAAACTGAGTATGTTGCGGGTGCAGCTACAGCATGCCAAGCAATTTGGGTACAAAGAATCTTGAAGATTTCCAACAACCTCAGTTAAATGCAACCGAGATCTTTTGTGACAACATAGCTGCCATCTTCATGTCAAAAAATTCTTCTCATCATGGCCGTGTTAAGCACGTTGACATCCGTCGTCACTTCTTGCGGGAGATGGTCTCCAAAGATTTGATCAAGATGAAAAATTGTGAAACAAATGAGCAGGTTGCAGATATATTAACAAAGGCACTTCCTCCTGGAAAGTTCTTATATTTTAGGAAACTTCTTGGTGTTTGTGGTTTTGCATCAAGAGAGTACTGTGTTGAATAGTGATGTAAAATAATAAGAAAGTTATTAGTAGACTGGGTCATAGGTGAGATGTTATTTTATTTTTTGTTTTCGTAGAGTATGGAGGTTGTTTCTATTTTCTGTTATGGATTTCGTAGGCTCATCTTTTTGTAAGTCCTTTATATATTAGATATTGGCCATCATCTAAACTGATAGTAGAAACAGTTTTAAATCTGCTCCTTCTTCTCCTCTGATTTTTTGTTTTGCTGTGTGTAGGACATTGTGCAGCAGATTGAGGAGACGAATCCAATATTAGGTTCGAGTCATGATGGTGAAGGCCAGGGCCTTTAGGCAGGTGGTGCCAGAGTTGGGGTAGCTCAGGAGGAGGAGGTCATTAGGGCGGGCTGTGAAGCATCGTTGGACAGCGATGATGCCCCCGAGGAAGTATTCAGAGATCCAGACGCCTTGGTATTGGCGGAGGTGGATGGGAACCAATCCTTCATCTAGTGGGAGGGTGGAGACGAAATCGTCGAATTCTCCCGACTGTTTCGAAGCTTGTTCTTCTCCCTCTTGCTTTCGTTTCGAGTCTGGTTGGATCGAGTCATCGAAACTGAAAATAGATGGGAGGGTGGCCATAGGAGCAAGCTTCCTTCCAAGTGTCTGTACCTCGTATTCTTATACGAGGACTAGCGAGTCCATCGGTGCGGACTGGCGAACAGCTGTACTAGATAATAATTTCATTTTTGTACAATATGATTTGGCTGGCAACTGGCAACACCAAACCTTTCAACCTCCACCGTCACTGGTATCCCCAAAGGAAAAAATAAAAAATAAAATCCCACGAAAAGGATACCATAATGGTTTGATATGTCTTCCACAAAGTGAGATATACATTCAAGGACGAGAGTAATATAGATATTATCCATTCGAATTTATTTAAATAATAATAAAATATTATTTTATTATTAATAATAAATATTATTATTTTTGATTAATAATAAATATTATTATTTGACTAATAATAAAATATTATTTAATAATAATAATAATAAATATTATTATTTTAAAATATTATTAATAAATATTATTTAGTAATAATAATAAAATGTTACTATTTCTTTTTTTCCCTCCGTCTTCTATCTGTGCTCGTGCCAACTATTAACGCTCCTTCGCTCGCTAGATTCCGCCACCTACCTCTTGCTCGCCCACGATGCCCCCGCCACCATCCTCCGATCGTAGGAGATAGAAAAGCCCATGAATTCTCCACTTACACATTATTCTTTTAAATAATATTTATTTTAAATAATATTTTTTTATT
>KE505170.1:331443-342450 GCA_000441515.1 Elaeis oleifera | reverse complement strand
AATTGCATCATATCTGGAATATAATGCAAGAAAAAGAATATCTAACACTTGACAGCAACCAGATAGAAATTGTGCCTTCCAATTCAGGAGATGCCTCCACATTCACAAAGTCAAACTAATCAATAGACTTGGACTATTTCAGTGTCTCTGCCCAATTATAAACTTAATAAAGCTATTAATAGTGATGGTTATGCTGACAGATGAAGCAGTGAGGTTTTTGCTCCTCTCTCTTTTTCTTTTACCTTTTCTTTTCTTGAATAAGTTGTCAAAATTTATAAAAGTCCAAGAAAAGAGTTGCAAACAGTGTTACAAGTTAAATTAGGTACTGCAGTATTTTGTCATGTAAGTTATGCACCCTTCTTTGGAGGAGAGCAAATGGTTGGCTGATCCATGCACAAGATGACAATGCTTCCAATAGTCCCATGGACAAATAACAATTCCTCTCCGAAGAACCTGAGGTTAATTTATCCCAACACCTCCTATGCATCAGTTGCATCTCCTTCCCATTCATCCTCTGTTCTCCTATCTTTTCCTCCCGCTATCTGCTTTCCTTCTCTTATCTTTGTTCACTACCCTCATTCATTTCCCATATTTCTCCCTTCATGTCAGAACTTTCAAAATTTGCTAGAGCATTGTCCTCTGAACCACACCATTAATCGTCTTTGTGCAGAAACCAATATTAACAATTGTAAAAATAAAATAAATAGAAAAATTACTAAACTATCATGATGCTTCATCCCAAGACTCATATAATTATAAAGTAAGCTAACTCGCCTCTATTGCATTGATTTCATCTCCAGATAGTGAAATAAACCTATTTCTCATAGCACCATTAATCTCCAAGATTTAATTGTGGTGACCAATGCAGAGCTTTCTTGCAATTGGGTTCTTAGGCCAATATTCTGCTGGCAAAGAGAGAGCAAGAGAGACCAATGAAAGCTCTTGAACCATCAAAACAATCAAACCAGAGGGGCTAGGTTTATCAAGGAACCAACCATGTTGCCGAACTATCCCAACTTGGTGTCAGTTTGGCAAGATATAGGCTGAACCACTCGGTTCGGGTCAATTCACGACCGCCGATCTTGGATCTACATATAGCATAAGTTACAATTAGAACATCAATTTGCTTTATTCAAGAAAATTTCTTGCATTAGGTGGACTCATCAATAAACCGAATTCCCCATCTCAAGGCCCATAACAAAGATTTTGGTATTTCTTTGGTACATAAAGATTTTGGTATTCAAGTGCCCCAACTTATACAATAATTTGGTATGCAGATACATCAAATATTTTGAGATTCAATGTGACAAATTGAATATGACAGAGTCACAAACCAAAAGTTTGTTATTTCTTCCATCTCAGCACATAACAATACAAGATGAATTCAGTTGCATCTCTGAATATGGAATAAATTTGGAAGGGATATCCCTTGTCCTGTTGAAGGGATAGATCTATTACGTGGAATAGGAGCTTTTCGTGTCTGGTTAGAGGGATAAGGCAGGGGATAAGTGAGGGCATCAGATTTTAAGATACTTTGGATTTATCACCAAAGCAAATCGCCCACCCCCCCCCCCCCCCTCTTTTTTTTAATGCATGTGGGCCCACTTATAAACCCACATAGTATAAGCCTTTATGCCATCCCCTTTTTTGGCATTTGGCAGCACCCCAGCACGCACACCCCCCTTTTTTTCCTTGGGGCATCTTATTTCGCAACCAAATGGGCCAGGAACTGAGTTTTTCCAAGAATGACCAAGATACTGAAACATCAACCAGTAGAGTAAACACTAACAACTTCTTTAATCCTTGATTCCGTTGAGTGGTGATTAAAACACCTATTTAAAGTAGTAACACACTAATGTCTTAGTTGATAACATTGATATCCTGGAGGATGTATCAATTTATAACAGCAAATATACTAAGGATAATGTTTTATATGTATATCAAATCAGTGTGTGCCTGAAAATAATACAAACAGATAGATTGGAAAGATCTCTACCAAGATGAAAACCTAAGACACACTAACTCATGCAAATAATAACCAAAACGAAGCTTCATTTCAATCATAATGGAGCATTCAAATTTAACCATTTAGGATGATGGAGACAATACTCCTAGTAAAAAATGAACATTCGAAGTTCCAGATTTGTATTGCGGTGTAATCATGAAACATGCATGCAAGTAGGTATACATGTTTTAAGTATTATTTGTCTTTAAGTAATAAATTACACTAATCTGACTAGGACAACTCACATGTGCTTAACTTCTGAAAGCATTTGTTGCATAAGTCAATTTGGAATAGGGATCTGCTGATAACAATGTTTTAATATGGGATGAAGCAGCTGGTTGAATATAGTCAAGTATAATGGAGAAGGTAGACAAGAAAATCCTCTGGCTAACATAAGGTCCATGGATCAGCTAGTCAAAATATTCTAATGGAAGTGAATCTCACAAGATCTTAGCACTGTAGGAAAAAGATTCACTCATATTTAGCAGTTAGAATCCTGGAGATGGTTTGTCAACACATTGCATTAAGGCAAGCCATTCGGCAATGCCAACTAAATTTATTAATACATGGGACTTTACACAAGTGGCATATAGTTATACTTTGTAATTTTCTTTGAATTCGAGTCTATGTAACTGACAGTTATTAATATTTGATTAATAGATTAAGCAATATCATCCCACATCATCCAAAATTTGCCAAATCGTCTATTTACCTTCAAATGGTTTGCATTTTTTAGGAGCTTTTAATAGTAAGACATAGTTTAGCGACACTGCAAAAGACATCAAAGAAAGAGAAACCAATGTGATACTGAGTCGATTTCACATCAACTAAAGTGACATTCCACCTAAATTTTGTGATTAGACCGTCACTTCTAACTTCCAACTAGGATTCACCAATGAACTAATATCAGAAAAATTCGGTTAGCTCCATTGGCAGCCGTTAACCCCATGGGTTTATGCTATTCAAAAGTAATTTTTCGGCAATGAGTGGTCAATAACATCTTTCCGGATTCTAACACACACTCCATAACTACATAGCACAGTCCACTCCGAATCAAGTCCCCTTCCATTGAACAAATCAGCTAAGGAGCTTCCAGATTTAAGAATCTCACGGTATAAACAAAACAAAACATGACCAATGAAATCAAAACCGAGCCTTTTTTGTTTTTTCCTCAAAACATATGATAAATGATCTAGTTGCAATCAAAACCAACTTTTGTTTCGCAAAAAATGTGACTAATGTTCTGGTTGAAATCAAAACCGAGATCAATCATTCAAACAAAGCAGTCACAGATTATCAAAATTCTTACCCGTATCGGCGGCCCAAACCGGTCCTGGTGGTGATGGTGGACGACAAAGAGCACCAAACCCGCGACGACAAAGATCCCCAGAAGCCACCAGATCCAATCCAAAAGCCTCCTCCTTGCCGGACGCCGGAACTCGGGCGCCCTCCGCCGCATGTCTCGATCGATGCAAAACCAACGCCCGCCCGACCAACCCTTCAGATTCCTTCCACCAGCTCCAAACTCCACATCCCACACCTCCCCGCATCCCCAAGCTCCCACCTTTCCCACCGATTCCGACTAGTTTCGCATCCAAATCAACAACCCAAGCATCTAACACGACGAACAACTCTAAAATAGCTCCTTTTCTACTGGTTTGCCACCCTTCTCTAAGGCGACGGAGAGGGCAGAAGGCCAAGGAGGCTGCCGCAAATCCAGGGGGCATCACAAGCTAGAGAGACGGATACCCATCGAGGACCGAGATTGATCGAAGAAACCGCTAAAGGCATCGAAGTTGGAGAGGATTTGGCGACCTGATTGGGCAATTCGAAGCAGGGGAAGAAAGGTCCCTTCGTCGCCCAGATAAAAATATCTATAGAAACCGAATGGAGTGGAATTCCTTTCCCTCATGGCACCGTCACATCAATGATTGTCAGCCGTGTGATCGGTGTTCCAGTTTATTAAATTGGACGGAAGTCAGTGTGATAGGTGGAAGAGCTGGGGTGGGGAGACGGAGAGGATTTGGTTATACTTGGTAAACGAGGTAGGTATCAAGCCAGCATTATTGCCTCCGTCACATCAATTAAAAAAAAAAAAACTACGGTATCCATTCAACTCTCTGCTCGGGTGCTAGAAAAAAGTGGTAGAAAGAGGCGAGACATGGTTGATCTGCTGCTGGCCTACACATTTGGATTTTGGAGGCATAGGAGTTAGTTTTTGGGCTTGGGTTAGTACTTTTGAAAGGTTGCGAACATTATTTGGTCGTACCTAAAAAATTAGCCTGAACTAAAGAACTTTTCAGTGTGCTCACACGGATGGAACAGTGCATGCTTATTCCAATAGTACTTGAAGCACAAATTTAGGATGGTGCAATCCTATCACCTATTGATTAATGAGTCCAGTAGCGCTAATGCACTATTCGAGGAGAGTGATGCCAACCCAAGGTCTCAAAATCCCATGGTCAGATATTTTGGAGCCCAATAAACTTGTTGATGTGGAGGAGCACATATTAGATATGATTGTGGTTTAAATTAGGTGAGATCTATCATTGTAGTGGTGCCTTTTGTCCAAGAACGGAGAGGGCTTGTTGCTAGTAAAGTAACTTCTCTTACAAATAAAGTTGACATTTCTTAGGTTTTTTATTAGTCATTGGTTACTTTAATGCAAATTAAACATTTTCTATTCTAGACATAAAGAAAATGAAGATGGAACATTTAAAAGAGCAAACGCAAATCTTCTGGATTCTTCCACAAGTTTCTTTCCATCGGCGATTTCGCATTAAATTTGGTGAATTAGGGTAGTTGACAATATCATGTCTATTTGTTGCAGCAACGGCAAAAACCTTGGTGCAAGTTTCAAATTTCCACGTATCTGCTGTTCTCGTGACTCTCTAAACGGTACCAAGTGTGGCTGACAACCAGCAAAATAAACAGTTAACGCCACTTTTTCCCATCAGTTTGGAATTAAAAATAAGATCATTAATATAGATGGAATAGAAAAATAAAAATATAAAAAATAATATCATTAATATGGATTGGATGGAAAATATTAAAAAATAAATTATTAATATAGATAGGATGAAAAAATTATAAAACAGTCAAGCCATTAACGTGGATGGAATGGAAGTCCATGCATCTAGGGTTAGGATTCAAGTTTGTATTTGTTGGGAAGAATCCTCGGATAATAACTGACTAAATTGATAACCAGCTTAAATATCAACCGACAATCTAATTCGGATTTAGCTAACTAAGTATGGCGCAACAGATTCATAGCTCGACATGTAGCCGACACCCCCACGGGATCTTCGATTGATGACTTTCTCGATATTTAGCCAACTATCTCAACCCCAAGAAAATGGAGGCCGAGTGATGGTTGTGCAACGTAGATATTAATTACCAATAATTGCGAGATCGTGGGACATGATAATCACCCACTAAATCCATTACTTAGTCTTTACATCACCGATGATGATTAAATACCCACGTAAATGTAGTAACGCCCACGTTCCCGTATTTTAAGAAATGAAGATTATAAGATAATGACAATCTCACCCTATATAAAAGGGTAAGTGGGGATCTGGATAAGTTTTTTAGATTCAATTTACTACTCTTGAGCTTTGGTTCTCTCAACTGTTCTCTTTCTCCAGAAAGTCCCCCGCCAGACAACTTTCGGCAAAAACACTTATTTTGTAGGTTTCTATTTCTTCAAGATCCAAATGCTCTTCTTTGACTCAAAGCCATTTATTTCGTCGAAAATTAGTGGCAACAGTCAAATGGAGAAGCTGAACTAACCAACAGAACTATATTACAAGATCTGAAGACAAGAACTAATCAAGCCAAAGGTCAGTGGGCCGACGAATTGTACAGTGTCCTATGGTCTTATAGAATAACCCCCCAAATCCCGATTGGAGAAACGCATTTCAGCTTGGCATTCGGAATAGAAGCTATAATTCTTTAGAAATCAGCTTGCTGTCAATAAGGATCGAAAATTACGATGAGGCAACTAATTCGGATAAACGATGTGCTGACTTAGACTTGTTTGATGAAACTCAAAGACAAGCTCAACTAAGAATGGCTTCATACCAACAATGCATAGCCCGATATTATAATTCTCGGATTAGGCCCAAGAATTCCAACAAGGGGATCTCGTTCTCAAGAGAGCTGAAGTTTTCAAACTAACCGAGCAAGAAAAGCTATCGTCGAATTGGGAAGATCCCTACAAAATCTCTGAAGTACTTTGATTAGGAGTATACAAAATTATGAACTTAGATGGTACAGAAATTTTTCAGACTTAGAATATCGAGAATCTACGTATGTACTATCAATAAGTCATTATGATTGAATATATTTGGCCAATGACTTTCTTTCTACAATTCTATGCCAACAAATTCAACTATTCGGCAATTAACCAAATAATATGATCGATTGATACTTGGTTGTATAACTAAATCATTAGCTAACATCTGACGAAAAGTAAGTCGGTTGACACCCGATTAACTCATAATTTAAATACCTAAGAATAATAGTTAGTCGGCTTATACTTGATTAACTAAGGGTTAGGTAACCTGAAACAAAATAAGTTAATAAACTCCTCCGGCCACGTTTTTGACAATCGACTGTGTTACTTAGCCCTATATACTATGAGGGCCAAATACATGATTTAGAAAATTCTCATCCACTTGATTTTATTCATCAGTGTCTACTGACTACCTACACTTTACTACCGATAATTTACTTAACCCATTTATCAAAAGCATCAAATGAAAGCAGAGGAAAGAAAATTCTACACAAAAATGGTTTGAAGGGAAATTCATTTCATGCCAAAACAGAGTTTGTATATACTCAAAAAAAAGAAGCAAAAGTACAAAGAGCTCAAGGATATTCGTCGAGGCTAGCCGCTTCCTCGACAGTTTCGGGGGCCTCGTCTTCATTGGAGGCCTCGTCGGGCTGCAACCTGCTCAAGTCCAACTCGAGATGGACATGATGAAAAGCCGCTTTACAGTCCTCGAAACCAACCTGGCAAGCGACAGTTGGCCCTTCAACTACTTCATCTTTGAACTCCCGAGAAGCTCGAAACTCAACCAGTACTTGAGAAGCAGCCTCTTGGGCTCGAGTTTCCACCGCCGACATCTTCTCTATCTCCCAGACGGCCGTCTCAGAATCTCTTCTTTTATCCCTCTCCTCAGTGATGTCAACTTCTGCCGACTCTGTCTCCTTTCAAAGTCAGCTTGCAACTTATTTAATTCCTCCTCCTTCCTCTTCAGCTAGGATGTTAACTCGGCAGTTTTGTCTTAAGAAGGAGGTAACTCGACCTCCAGCCGAACAAGTTCATCTTGATATTTCTTCTCCCACTCTTTAGCAGCATGGAGAAGTTCTTCAGTCACCTCGACCTGAGCATTGGCAGTCTAGACCTGGTCTTTCAGTTGATGACTAAGCTGACTGAAATGAGTTAGTTCTTCATACAAAATTGTCGCATCGTATGCCAACTGCAAAAAGTAAATTTATCTAAGTTAGAAGTTCGGGAGGAAATTAGTAAATACCAAGAAGACGGATGTCCAGACTTACCGATAGCAGCGATGCATAGGAACCCACTATAATCTCCTCGACTGGGCAGGTCCTTCTTTCTTCCCAATCGACAAGGAGCATGAACATCTTCATTAGCTTTCAAGTGAGACGGTGATCCTAGAGCACCACATCAGTCATCTTGAGGTGCATCCCAATTGTGACGTACCCCTCCAACAACTCTGGAGGGGCCGACTCCAAGATAGAGGTGGCGACCATCAGCGTCTTTCCTCGGTTAGCGCTTTCGGTGGCCAAAAAAGTTTGTCACAACACAACTTGGCTAGCATCCAAGCTACTTTGCACTGACAATGCCTGCACCATGGGGCGACAGGCCTAGTCGGCACCTCACCAACAACGACGATGTTGTCATTTTGTTCAACGAATGCTATTGGTACTGGTGGTAAAGGTGACGTGTGGGCGGCGAAGATACTCGGGGCAGCGACGGTGGCTGGGTACTCCTAAGCATGCACGAGGAAGACTCTCCTCGGGGTTTCTTCGGTGGTCCCCAAGAAGGTCTCCCTTGGCCAAAACCTAGCCTCTTCTTAATGGCCCATTGAATGGATCGATTCTGTCAAGATCTTCATGCCTACACATCAACAAGAAAAGTTAGTCTCCAGGTCAACAGCAAATCTACGGAAAAGGCTTAGAAATTTAAAAGAAAAGAAGTTTTACCTAAGAAGTTAATTGGACTTAGTCTGGCATCATACAAGGATTGCTCCACAAGAAGTTTCCATTGTGGTGGAACTTTGATGCTGAGCAATAACTCATACTATTCCATATCTTTCTTAAGGACTACTTCATTCTTGTTTGGAGAAAGATTGGGAGCACTTCAAATCTAGTGAAAGCCCCATAGATGGTCGACGGCGATGTAAAAGAATTTATTCTTCCATTTGTGGATGGAAGAGAAAAGCCCAGTAATGAATTGATGGCGATATCAGGGATTGAAAAATCACCCCTCATTTCTGAGGATGTTTCTTCAACATGAACAAGGCGTGAAAGAGGAAAATCCTCAATTTGAAATGCAGGAGGTGATAAAGGACAATAAAAGAAGAGAGAATTTGGATTGAATTAGGAGCAAGTTGGGCACGGACTATGTCGTACAAATCAAAAGTATTGGCAAAGAAAAGATGTAAAAAAAATTGGAGCCCTGATCGAAGGAACTCCTCATAGATGATAATATAGCCATCAAGAGGACAGACAACCCCACCATCTTGGCCAGGAGCTAACAACCTACATTGACTCGGGATCCAATAATGATCCCTCAACTGCCGAACATCAGCTTTAGACATTTCAGACCTCTCATAGAGAGATCTAGCAAAATTCTCGACGGACGGCTGCTCGTCATCCGACTCATGAGAAATAGAGCGGTCCTACCAAGAAGATATGACATCCTCAGAGGCACTCCAAGGAATTTCCTCCCCTCGAGTAGTCAGAGCCTGAGAACTCTGATCTCTCATTATGTTCTTGTCTCCGAATTCTGATATTCCGACTAGGAGACTTAAACAAACTCTACAGACTAAGTAAAGAGGAAGAGAAAAGAATCGACCTCGAAAAAAAGATTGGATGACGACAATGAAGGAGAAATCAATAGCGATGAAGGTGACCATGTTGAGAAAAAAGAGATGGATTCCTCTTTCGATTGAGGATCGGAAGCTACAAGGAAACCAGTAGCAAAGAAAATGCATAAACGGAAGAAAATTTAGGGTTAAGGGACCTCCTATTTATAAGAATGCCCGATGGCTACGATTGGCACCGAAAAGCCTGCCACCTTCTAAGATGTCGACATGTGGCATAAATCACAGCCAACAACTTATCCGATCGTTTGACGCACCATTGTTGTGATTCCACCATGTCAGCTAAATCCATGAGAAGAATGACCAAGCAAGTAACCGATCTACATGTGGCTGACTTAAACATTTCATGAATCGTTACTCTACTAGCTCAATCTTCTGTATTCATTATGAAAGGTCACTTCGAGCAATCCATAGTAATAATTGCTACACACTTTATGAAATGACGGAGCCATCACACATCCCGCAATGCGATTGCATGATTCACTAGATGACAAAATGATCCGACACCTCTTTTTGAGATGATAATAAATGAAATCAGCTCACGACTTGAAATCAGGTGTGAAGTTCAAAATTTTGATTAACTTCCTCCATCCAATATCATTTCGTCACATTGGACTCAGGAGTTGGAGGACAAGTATGGAGAAAATTCTTGGATGATAACCGACTAAGTTGAT
This sequence comes from Elaeis oleifera, assembly GCA_000441515.1. NCBI lineage: Eukaryota > Viridiplantae > Streptophyta > Magnoliopsida > Arecales > Arecaceae > Elaeis > Elaeis oleifera. The sequence continues at coordinate 332,635 of KE505170.1, read as the reverse complement.
AACTAGTTTGGATACCAACCAACAATCTAATTCGGATTTTGGCCGACTAAGCGTGGTGCGACAGACTTATAGCTTGACATGTAGCCGACACCCCCACGGGATCTTCGGTTAATGACTTCCTCGGTATTTAGCCGGCTATCTCAATCCCAAGGAACAGGGGCTAAATGATGGTTATGCAATGTAGATATTAATTGCCCATAATTATGAAGTGGTGGGGCATGAAAACCGCCCACTAAACCCATTACTCAATCTTTACATCACCGATGATGGTTAAATGCCTACATAAATGCAGTAACGTCCGCATTCTCGTATTTTAAGAGACGGAGGTTACAGGATAATGACAATCTCACCCTATATAAAGGAGGGTAAGTGGGGATCTGGGTAAATTTTCAAATTCAATTCACTGCTCTTGAGTTTTGATTCTCTTAACTATTATCTTTCTCTAACTGACTTAGGCATCGGAGGATCTCTGTCGAACAACTTCCGACAAGAGGACTTGTTTTTGCAAATTTTTGTTTCTCTAAAATTCAGGTGTTGTTCCTTAGCTCAAGGCTGACTACTTCGTCGGAGGTTAGCAGCAACAATATTTATTCTGAAGTATTTTTTTTTCAAATTTTATATTTATTCTAAAATATTTTATCTATTATATTTTATTTATTATGAATTTATTGGTATTTATTCTACAAAGATTTGTGTTTCTTTTCAAAAAATGGTTCCGTGTTTGCTCCATCAAAATTTATATTTATTCTATATAATTTATATCTATTATAAGGAGATGAAAAGCCACTATTAATATAAATAGATTGGCCATTTTCATCTCCAGCAATAAATAATAATAATATAGAATAAATAAAATTTTGAATAAATAAATACAAACTCTTTCACAATAATTATAAATTTTTTGAAAATAAATATAAATAAATTTAGAATAAAAAGAAGTAGAATAAATAAAAATGCTCCGAAACAAAAATAAATCACAATCCCATCCATATTAATGGTCTGTTTTTTTGTCTTAATTTTTTAAATTCAAATGGATGAGAAAATGATCGTTGACTTTTATTTATTACATGAAGATTTGTGTAGATTGAACAAATTGGACAATGAGGGACGTCACCAGATTTGCGCAAACTTGGGCCTAATCCATCTCTCTCTCTCTCTCTCTCTCTCTCTCTCTCTCTCTCTATATATATAT
>KE505170.1:317273-331423 GCA_000441515.1 Elaeis oleifera | reverse complement strand
ATATATATATATATATATATATATATTATTATTATTATTATTATTTTTATTTATTATCTCTTAACCAGTCCTGGTAAGAAACCCCTGTTGAAATAAACAGTTGATCAGCCCCCAGCTTCTTTCATGCGAAGCTTGCATACTACATATTATAAATTTCTTGCTCAATACCGATTCTAAAGAAATTCATTGTCAACAAATACTGATTTTTGCTAAAGTAATTATGTCATTTGCTTGATTTGAAAACAAAGATAACAAGATCTACATGCATTAATCCAAATTTTCCTATCTAAGACATTAAGTTCTCCCATCAGTTTATAATCCATTTACCAAACTATGAAGGACAACTGGAAATCTATGCTGTGGGCAAATTGTAAGTTGTTGGACAGGCTAGTGGGGACATATGTGATGGCAAAAGATAATCACTGCCGGATCATCAGCAGAGTTATCTTAGTTAGATTTGGGTTGTATCTTCCGTACGAAAAATGATTGATCTTCTTTCATATCATTATCTGTCAGATCATAATATGCACAGATCTCAAAGTAGTCCGAACTTTTATCTATCCATCTATACAAATTTTGAAGCAACTATCATGCGATGCAATGGTGGATTTGTGCGAAGGAAGATAGACCCTTCTTTACGCAAAAGATACAACCCTGTCCCACCCTTGCTTCGACCCTTGCAAAATTTTGGCACACGCATATCCGAGGACCCATTCTGAAAAGCAGAAAATCCTTTATATTGTTAGCAGCTTTTACCACCCCTTGGAGAGCCTCTGTGGCTTGAAGAGATAAGCATCTTTCCTCAATATCTTCAGGTCATAATGAACAGCTAGTGGTGAAACAGCCGCCTCTACTCCCGCTGGAAGAGAGAGCCTTCCAAGCCTCATCTTCTTTGCTACTTTGTAGTAATCATGGCCACTGGTGTGTAGTCTTACAGATTACAGACTCACTGATGATTATGGTCATCTGCAATCAACTAGGACTGAAAGTTACAAAAAGAACCAATTTTGCAAGTGAAGGACAGTTCGCATTCTATAATAGGATATTGTTTATCAATGAAGCATCATTATTTATCATTAGTTTGGGCTAAATAAGATGAAATATGATTTGAGAGATTAAAGGAATGAACCAAAATAATTAAGTTATTGTCGAGGGTAAAGTGTGAGGTTTGGTCCCACATGAATAAATAGGGAAGGTAGGTGGATTGATATAGAAATTAATTCCGTGGCTTAATCTTTAAGATTGAATTGGGTTCTTATCTTAGCTGGACTGGAACTATCTTATTTCTCCCTAATAAAATCAATGAATTAATGATTCATAATGATCATGGCGTCAATTCTCTCCATACAAAATGCATGTATTAATTGTTAAAATAGATGTTTAATTGTTGATAAGGATAATGACCTCAATACTCTTGATACAAAATCAACATATTGATCGTTGATAATGATAATGACATCCATGCTCTTCGTACATAAAAATTGCCATGTGGTCTATGTAGAATTTAATTTTAGAAGGTTATGAAACTAGGTTAGAATTTATAGAAATATTATACATGTTTTCATCTTTAATTTCGTAATATGAGTGTCATCAGAAGCAGGGATCTTATCACCATGTATCTCGATAAGCTGCTTTCTTGCCTTGTCTTGCCAATTTGTATTGATAACTAGAAGAAGAGCAGTCCATGACAACATGCTAGTTTATGTGCCGTCCTCCAGCATAGAATGTCTTGAATTTATCCATGATGTCTTCCAAAGGGATCGCTACATTCTTATCTGACTCATAAAATGCTTTTATTAGCAACCCAAGGAAATCACTCCATTGCCATCTAGGTCTCCAGTCTCATTCCTTTCCTCCCTCCTATTTATAAATATTATGATGGATTGCTTTATGCTACTGCAGATTTCCGGCTCTAGTCGGAGTGGATTGGAAATCACCGACATGCTGAGATCTGCAAAACAAATTCTAGTCGGATTGGCTCCAGCGGAGAACCTCCAACAATTAAGTCAGAAAAATGGAATAAGTAAAAAGAATGTGAGAGGGAGAGAGGGCGCGAGTATGCGTATTTGGAGGGTTCCTTCTTTATCTTTATTATAGGGGCAAGAGCCATAAAGAAGAAAATGATGGGAGACCATTCTGATCTTTCTATCCGCACCACTCACAATATCCGAATTCGTGAAATACAAGAGTTACTGTGGTGTGTTATTCATTGTGAGATTTGAGTGGTCTATCCGGATGTAGTCTAGACAAAATTCTTTCTGGTTTGGACTTTGATGGCAGACGTCATCTTATCTGACGCACAGTCAGCCACTCTCAAAGGTGGCATAATTTGACATAACCTTATCCAATGCGCAGCCAGCCGTTGGAGTGGTGTTGTCCCACGTGGAGTGATGAGATTCGATGTGATCGCATGGGGGTTCACTCTTTCAAATGTGGTAGCCAGCAATAGTTGAAGGGAATACAATCTATGGCTCAAGATGAGGATCGGCGTGGGATCCTCACGGTGAAGATGATGTCAAGATCAAGACCTTTCTAGGATTGGTGTCTAATGTTTGGGTGTCGTCCTGATGCCAGTGGTTAAGAATTACGATCGAAACTAAATTGGCAGCCGAAGTCAAGTTTAGTAGCCGAAGTCAAAATCGACAGTCAAGGCAAGAGTTGGAGGCCGAAGTTAGAATAAGCCGCCAAAGCGAGATCAACAAGATTTTTCCACCATGAAGAAAGGACCAACCTGAGAGTCAGGATTAGTGAGGTTTGAAGTGAGATCCCCCATCGCTTCGTCATAAATTTTCTTCATGGATATATAGAGAATATGTTGAAGACAGCTTCAAATTTATGGCTTATGCCTATATTACTCATTAGACTGGTTAGCGTAGCGCACGCAAAAGAAGAAGAAGAAGGAGAAGAAGAAGAAGAAGAAGGCCTGTGAATTCTTTACAGCAATTACACCCAGCTCTACTAACTTATTGAAGATGATCTGCCGTTCAATGTAACTGCTTCCGAAGGCCCTTCTAGCAATGACATCAAAAGCCGAAGAAGCGAATTTTCTTAACGAGCCCAACTCTTTGCCTGATGTGAAAAAACTGATCTTTCATCAAAAAAAAAAAGAACAAAAAAAAATTGATCTTGAGGTACTATAGCCTATCTCGTAGTTCACCTTGCTTTCACACAGAGGAGGTTGAATGCTTGAGAGAAGTTTTGATCGAGTAATTTGTCTTGTCTAAGGTGCCCTCTTTATCATTCATGTACTGAAAGAGCTGAACCTAAGCTTGCCAAATCAATGGACATGGGCTTGGTCAACTAAATGTTACCAAATGTAGGGTGGACCTAATCAACAAGTCGTTGTAGTATAGTGGTGAGTATTCCCGCCTGTCACGCGGGTGACCCGGGTTCGATCCCCGGCAACGGCGATTTATATTTTTTCTATTTTTGTTTATTAAAATTGATGTAACATGTTTCATTTACTCTCCAAATTGAATACGGTGTGATAGTTCGATCCCCGACAACGGCGATTTATATTTTTCTATTTTGTTTATTAAAATTGATGTAACATGTTTCATTTACTCTCCAAATTGAATACGGTGTGACACGGGATGGAGAACAAATAAACCGATCAGGATGTGACATGTGATAGAAAGACAATTGACATACGGATTGGCTATATTTTTTTAAAAAAAGTTTTAAATGACCAACAATTGCAGTAATTTTGGATTTATATTTTTTTATTTTTTATTAAAATTGATGGAACATGTTCTTTACTCTCCAAATTGAATACCGTGTGACATGGGATGGAGAAACAAAATGAACTGATCAGGATGTGACATGGGATAGAAAACAAATGACATGTGGGTTGGCTATATTTCTTGCTTTAAATAATTTTTAAAATGATCAAATAATTATAATAAATTTGTTTATCAAGCTATGTTCTAAATAAAAATGAGAATGTACGGCTCCTATTCCAGTTATTTGATTGGAAGAAGTTTTATTTTCATTTTTATTTTAAGAGAGAACGAGAGTGTCTCAATTATCCAAATTCAATTTTGATCCTTTCTTAATATTCAAACCTCATTCTAATTCCAATTCTAATCATGAAGTAATGTATCAAGGAATATGGCTATTCTTATTCTTATTCCAATTCATTTTGATTCCAACTCCAATTACAAAAAATACATCTTTTTCTTCGTAATATCTTTTTTTTCTTTAATAAAAGAGCTTATATCCTACACCATATGCGTCATATTAATGGTCTACCATGAAAACAAATCAAGATGAGGTAAGTAGGGCGGCAATCCAAAACAAGCACATGATGAATAAAGATACAAAAATGAGATAAGATGATTGGCATGGTACACTGCTACGTGGTGCACATAATGTAGGACATAATTTTTCTCAACAAAAAGCGCTTAGTAGTTTATCAAGAAAAATAGAGCGCTTAGTAAAGCTGCAAGATCAAAATTAATATCTTTTTGTTTGAAGAGCAACTCATTCCATGATACTACAAACCACATTATTTTCACTCAGCAAGCACTACTGAGTCAAGGCATTCTCCTCCGATCAACGAAGAAAATCTATCATACAGTAACAAAAAAAGATCTAACAAACCTATGGATTCCATCTTACCTTTTATTATTTACAGACATCACACTCACACCACACATCACCCATTGCAACAACCATTTACTTCCAATCATCCTTAAGCTAAAAGCCAGAAGTCTTTATGGCGCTTGGTGGTGATCAAATATCCACCACCTCTCCTACTCTTCCTCCTCACTGCCAGAGCCATGCAGCTCGCATTCTGCACGCAGTAGTCCACAATACTGCTTCCAATCTTATTCCCAGCCCACATCATTAGTAGCCTCCATGTGATCGATCGCTTCTTCTGGCCCATGACAAGCAGGGAGGCTCCCTGCTTCCTGGCCTCTTCGACAATGGTCGGTCCTCGATCTATCCCTTCCACTAGAGAAAGCTCAACCTGCACCTGAAAAAAGTACCAGGCATTGCTTCAGAAGATTAACGAGTTTAAACCTCTTTCACTAATCGATAACCTTAAGAAAAGAAAATAAAGTAACGGTCCATTGCTGGATTGTGCATAGAGTCCATAGGAGGCGACCATGCAAGGAGGAGAGGTCAGTTGGGAGTTGGACTTAAAGATTGGTTGGTGGACAAGGATGTATACCCAACAGAAAGTTGATATCACTGTCTTCTTTAAGTCACACCTTTGTTAGGTGGTGGTTGCCAAGTCTCTGTCATCAGATAGGACTTTTGAAACCACGCAAATTTGCGCAGTTTTGATTTAGTTTGCTCTTATTATTTTACTTGTGAACTTTGCCTAAGTTATGGATCATAATGATTTCATATATAATGATCATAATGTTCTAGAATTTAATTTCATGACTTCAGTGAGATGACTGATTCTTTTGCACTGCTTTCCTGGGAAAAAAAAAACAATTTTATACTTTCCTGGCTTCCCAGCATCCATCAAGTGTCTGTAAAAGGAAAGACATGATTACATGCCAAGTGGTTTGACCAGACTCATGATTTCAAAATATTCAGACAAATTGATTGTGATATGCCTTTCTTTTTTCAAAAAAAAAAAGGAGTTTGATTTGTAATACATCTAAACCTTGATAAACCTAAATATCAGATTTGATTGGTCAGACACAACCGTGCATTGAATCAGATGATTGATGCTATCAATTTTCAGAGTACATGGTTCAACAGGCATTTTGGCTTAAAATTCTGTCACTTATCTTGTACTGTACCACTAGTTTAGCAGATGCAAATATGAAAATTTGTTTAGAGAGCCTAATATTTCTTCCATCCATGAGAATCCAACTTTCCAAACTTTAGAGAACTCCTAACTCCCAGCTCATCAAATTACATACCGTAACACTAACACATTTTGGCAATTCCTTCCAAGAAACAAGAATTCTATCAACGTATTTGGCTTAGCCGCTTAGCTTGCTAAATTGAGCAATTATAGAAGAACATAACGTTTTACCTCAGGTCTTTTTGCCTGGCAGATACTCTTCATAGCACAGAGGAGCTCAGAACCCTTGGGATCTCTCTCCCTCTGAGGTTGATCACCTGATAAGAATTCAGAACCTTCCACACTTAGCCAACTCCTAAACTACGTAACCATCCAACCCAAATCTAAACCTCACCATGTTTAGATGGCTTCACAAGATCCAGAAGAACAATTGTGTCATTGCTCTGGACCGAATGCGAGAGCGTCCATTGCAAGGCAGTCTTAGCTTCTGGGCTGGAGTCCACAACAACCATGATCCTCCTGCCAACCTCTACCTCCTTCTTTGTTCCACCATCAGACTCCTCCACATTGGCAGGAGGCTCAGGGGGCTGATCACTAGCCTCAACAGTAGCAGAATCGGGCTTCGAGTCGATCGGTGGAGACCGAACCCGAACACGAGTTGCCACACGGTTTAAGCAGAAGCTTGGTAGCCTTGAGCTGGTTCTGCCCATGATACAAGAACGAAGCTTTGATGAACTCCCAAGTCCAGGGCTGAGAAGGAGGAGGAGGAGAAGAAGAATAGAAGAGGAAAGGGTAAAGGAGGAGCACAACTGGCCCGTGGCTCCACCTTGAGCTCGTCCTTGTGGTGGTGGTCATTTCCGAAGGCCAGGCTCCTTTCTTTTTGCTTCGGAGTCCTCCAATTGTTTTTTACCTGTGGGCTCCATCTGCAACGTGATGGGCATGAAAGTGTTGGCTATAGTGATACACCCCGCCTGTCCTGGAATCATGAGGGCCATGGTTTAGGAGATAAGGAGTTGTAAAGCCAAGCATTGTGGCAAAATGCATGATAGTTTGGGCATCTGTTGGGAAAAAAGAGTCCATGGTTGAGGTTGCCATAATGGCAAATTGGGCTTTAGCCAAGGGGTTGCATCTCTCCTCTCTCTAAGTGGGTGGAGGGTTTAGGTCTGAATCTTGAGAGGCATTTCCCAAATATTTGATTCAAGTTAATTTAATTGATGACATTGTACTAATCATCTATATATGTATATATAGATGATTAGTACATGAATGGGTGTCTTGATGTTGAGAAATAACATTAAACGCAGATCTCATGCATGCATGGATGTTTGAAATATCATACATGAATGGCAATGATTAAGAGATTTTGTGTTACTTTCAACTAAGGTGCATAATTCGGTTTGAATCAATTTAGGATCAATCTTCAAATCGGACTAATTTGAATTGATTTTTAAATTAAATTAAAGCCGAACCAACCATTATGAAAAATGGTTCTAACTGATTTGAAAAATCTGTTTGATTCAATTTGATTTATCTGAGGGCTATTATGTTTCTGTCAAATAGATAACTTATGGAATTGGCTAAATAAACTATCATCTAATTTTAAGTTTTGATTATGCTAAATGGGCAACTTATGAATATGCTAAATGGGATAGGACTCCAGTCTTTTTTGAGGAAATAGAATAGCTTATGATTTATCATTTATCTACACACAAGAGCCGATCCAGTTTAAATCAGATGTTTAAAATTTAATTAAAATCAAATTGATTTTTCTGCTTTCTAACATTTTTAAGTCAAAAATGAATTGAATTAGAAAAATCCAATCCAAGCTGAATCAAAATTAGTGATTTAGATCGGCTCCATGGTTTGGTTAATTTGGTTGCACACCCCTACTTTCAATCATCATCTGTAGGCTTAGTGTAGTTGGTTTAGTCGGGCAAGGAGAATTAGATCTCTCGCAAGGGGCAGATGGGAAAGATAAACCTGTTTATATATTGCGCGGGTTGTGACATACGTACAATGCTTTGGTAACCCCAAAAGGTCGCTCAACTACCAATTCGGAGGTGCAATGAGAATACGAAACACCAACAGAATGACTCTTTGAGCGACATTTTTCAGTTAATAAAGTATTTTTGATAACATCTATACGCAAATGATCCAAGTTTTGAAGTTTGGTCCAATGATCTACTGCCAGCGAGGCTTTGAAGAAGGCAAGATTTTCCTGGACCAACTTAGTGAAATCTAAGCAAAGTCTACCTCAATAAAATCTCAGCAAAGTCTATAATTGGTTCGGACAATTGTTTTAAATTAACAGACAAGACCATTTCCTAGTTGACAGAGTGGACTATTAGTACATTGTAGAGTGGTCCATCATTAACATTTAAATTTGGAGAAAATTAAAACTACACCCCTTCAACTTTTCATGATTTAGATTTACATTTTAAAATTTTATTTTTTTAATTAGATTCTAAATTTAAAATTTGGTTGCAGTATGAACCAATCATCCATCTTCGTTAGAATTTGTGAATATGTGATTATCACGTGAGATGAGTTGGATATAAAATTTCATTGATACTCTTCTGCTTGAATTAAAGAATGGATATATTTAGTGGAATGGATCTAAATTTGATTTCATTCTACTAGTACACCTTAAGGGCAAATTAGTCATTTCACTTATATTGTGAATGATGTTAGAGCTCAGATTGACAGCCGTGCCATATTGCAATCACATCTTAAGTTGTGGGATTTAATTGAAAAAATTAGAAGTTTTGGATGCAAGTACAAATCGAGAAAAGTTGAAAGGATATTACAGTAATTTTCTTAAATTAGGGAGATGGTCCAATGAGATTTCTCGGATGGAAGCCGCTCCATTTTTTTTTGTTTAGTATAAAAAAACTGCTCCAATTCACACAAAAGGACTTTGAAGACTAGCAATTTCACCTTCACCAGCTTACCTTTGACAATTAAGATGTAGTCCTTTGTTCGAGGAACAATTAGGTGTTATTTTTCTTTTTTTTTAACATACCATCCTTCTCATCTTTGAATTTATTTAACATGCAAACATTAAAACATCAACTTACTAGTTATTGCTTTCTTTGTCCTTTATTTGTTCTTCCCAAGCCTATCTATTTATAAATATTTCTCATGCTTATTACATAAACTTTGCTACCTTTATAATGATGCAAGTGGAGTTGATTTAGATCCGATCAAATTGATTTAGATCAACTTTCACAAGACATCTAAACATGCATGTGAAATTCAAAAACCTAACCTAATCAATCTAGCTATGTTTGAAGGAAACTAGCTCAAAAATCAAAATATAGAATTGGGACTTGATACATATCTAAATCCTTGGGTACACGGGTTTTAAATAACTCAAAACTAAATATGAAAGTGAATTACAAGTCTTCTGCATCTATTTTTTGTGTTTTTTTGAGGATAAAAGAGTCTGGCAGAATCAGCCACCTGGCTTTTATTTACGAGGGAAATATTTATAGGATGTGAAGAGAAGAAAGAAAGACTACAGTTACAGCCTCTCTAAGTTTGTGTTCCGGAAACAGAGGAATGACAAATATGGGAGAGGAGACAAAGTAGTTCCACAAGCTGGTTCATGGTAAGCACCGAATCCCTTTCTTCAGAAAGATCACAGCATCCCTCTCTCCCATCATATGAGGATTGCTCCACCGCAACCTTGGGAACATGCTTGAAATAGTGAAGTGGTCATGAAACATGCTATTTTTTGTTCCTTTGATTCTCATTGATCCTTCTGAAACCAGCATAGCATGAGTTATGAAACAGTCCTTAAAGATTGCTGAAACTTTGTAAGTAGAAATTCCGAATTCTCCCACTTTGGACCTGCATTTTTTGAAGTTCCATTTAACAGAACCGTTGTTCTCTGAATCTTGTGCCAAATTTTTTTCATGTTTGTTCAGCAATTTGGCATTACAGAGATCGGACCACAAGGAGAAAAGGTGAAGGCTTTTTTTCCAGCAAAGCCATAGGAACATTTTACCTTGAGTGGCAGTAGAGCATTCCAAATCGAGGATGCAAACATGCACTTCATCTCTCTAGAATTGGTGGAACCGATAATGGGAAGCTGGAGTGAAGGTTCCATTCCTACTTTGTCTCCAAACAACCTTCTCTTCTTCTCTATTTAATGTTACCATGGCAAGCAAGGAGAGCAAAAGGTTTTGCTGATGAGAGATCTCGGATGATTGGTTGCGCAGTGGTCTGAATTTCGAAGATCTAAACTTGCCATTAAGAAAGCCTGACAGTATACCATTCTTCTTTGTGCTCCGTGCATAGAGACCAGGGAGTATGAATTTCAGAGGGCCATCACAAAGCCAACTGTCTTTCCAGGAGGAGGTATTTTGATCATTCCCAATCTTGAATAGAATCCGATTCCAAAAGGCCGGAGTGAATGAGTGACATCTTTCCAGAAGTTAGAGCATCTTTCTACTGGTTTCCAACACATTCTTGTGATAAGCAAATTGGAATTGCTTTCTCCAAATGCCAGAGTCCTGTTTAAGATACCTCCATCCCCATTTCGTCAGCAATGCTTCTGAGTAAAGGAGACTAGTGTGGGATGTCCACAGCAGTCACTTGTCTTTATTAAGGAGTAAAAGATATACAATCTATAGTGGTGGACAAGTTTTATATACGAAGCAGAAACGCAAAATTGGAAGGAGAGACTGAAGAAATTCGGCGGGCGTCCTGTCAAATTGGTGAAACAAAAAAACACAAGTCAGAACAAAGTGTCCTCCAAAACAAAATGCGGGAAGAACGGGACTTTTAGCACCCACCGTAGAAAGTTTCCTTGAAGAGAAGAAATCCCCATGAAACAAAAGTGGTCCCTATGTTGATAGGACAAGGTAGAGTGCAAACCATGGATGACAGCTTTGGTCCAACCTCATCATCATTTCATTTCAAGTGGCAATGAAAGTTGACAGTTACCCAAGGATCCGAAGTAGAGAGGAGACTAAGAAGACAAGCAAACAAGAGTAAGATCATTAAAATGCATTGTTAAAATGATGAACGTCTTTGATACCTAGGCTCCCCTCTTCCTTTTGCAGACACACATTCTTCCAATTTACCTTGCAGGAGAAGCCATGAGCGATGGAGGTGACTGTCACAGTAATACGCGCGTATGTATGATAGTACACGTTGACACGCAATGTTTGATTGGTCATCCATTTTCTAAATGGCCCAAATGGATCTTGTGTGCTGTCAATCACTTAGTATCGCCCCAATACATGAGTCTGTGCGTGCATAACATTATTTTTCAGCCAAACCAACTGAAGGGATGCCGCAACATAAGGTTGCAGAAAGATATTTTTAGGACTTGTTTTGGTTCGTGGAAAGAGAAGAAGGGAAAGTCTGGTCAATGAAAAAATAAAAAATAATTCATTAATTGGAGTAATTTTAAAGAAAAAATAGGAAAGTAGCTTTTCTATTAGAATAAGATATCTGCATTTCACAGAAAAGAAAACCTATCTAGGGTATAGGAAAGTCTAATTCTCATTGGTTGAAAATTAAGATAATTTTTTTTTTTCAATGTTGCTTTTAAGCTTTTAGATAAATAAGGTAAAGTCTTTTCTTTATCAAAAGCATAATATGTATCTTATATAAGAAAAATTTTACTCAATCAAATGTAAGTCACTCTAAAATATGTTATTTTTCTATAGTCAATTAAATATGCAAAAATCATTTTTCAAGACATCATATACCCAGACATTAACTTTTCAGAAAAATATTCTAGTCAAGAGAAATTCTTCTTGTGAACTAAACGAGTTCCTAATTTTAGTTTAGATTACATAAGACAATATGAAAGATCTAAAGTTAAAAAAAAAAAAGGATCTAGAGATGCACCGTCCATGGTTTAAGTGTTTTGCATTGATATATTAGTACCATAAGGTCATCTATCATATACATACTAAAATGAAACCTCTCTTGTGCAAAGCTCTCCTCTTGCTACATGGACAATAGATTAATTATGGTAATAATGTGAAATAATGATATAAAAACTAGATAAATTTTAGGTTCTCCTATTCAAAATAAATAATTATAAGAGTAAAAAGTATATCTTTCTATATCTTATCATTTCTTAGAACCAAGTTCTTGCATTCAAAGCCAAATATTAATGTGTTAACAAAAAAATAATCATTAATGTCAAGAAGCATATCTCCCATTCCAACGAAAGATAATGATATAATTATCTGTAAGGTGAATCTAAAGCAATTTCATTTTTTGGCATGTTTTGGTGAAATTTCTATATTACATTGTCTACTTCTATATTACAATAGATATTTCAATATATTAAATTACAGCATATTCAATAAATCCATTAGTAAATATAACATATAGGATAATTAATAATATATTATATTATTATTATATATTACATTATTATCATATATCAATTACATTTAGAATAATTAGTTAATTTGGTTTATATAATATAATTTTAATAAATAACAAATATTATATGAATAGTAATAGAATACATAATTATATTGATTAGATATAGTAAAAATTATAGTCATGCTATGTTATCGAATTATTTATTTATTATTGATTTTGTATATTATATAAAATATCCTTTAAAATATCAAAATACTAGAAATTCCATAATTATTCATTGTAGATCTTATCTCTATATCAAACAATCTATTTAACAAAATATAATATTATTGAATAAATTATATTCATTAGATATAGTAAAATTATAGCCATACTATGTTATCCGATTATTTATTTATTATTGATTCTATATATTATATAAAATCTCCTTTAAAATATCAAAATACATGAAATTCTATAATTATTCATTGTAGATCTCATCTCTATATCTGACAATTCATTTAATAGAAATATAATATTATTGAAGAATGGTTAAAGCATATATTGCAAACTTGAAATCATAAAATATACTTTGTAAATTTAAAGATGAAGCACTACATGAATTAAACAACATAGATTTAATAAAGGTGATATCCTACTTTAGTCTTTAGTAAAGAGAGTTCTAGAAAACATTAGAAACAAGTGAGTAAAAATAAAAATAATCATATACATATAGTTTGATATAGGAGATTTTTAATTTTAACTAAGCAAAATTATGATGGAGCAAATATTTGTTGAGCCAAAGAACTGCTCGATAGATATAAGTTACCACAAATATTGAAAAAAATACTTGACACAAACCCAAAAAGGAAATATCCTATAACTATTATTGTATCTCTTATTCGCATATGATTTTTCCTGTTCTCATAATCTAAAAATATAAACCAATTTTATGGAAACTAATTTAATCAAATTTTATTTTAAAATATAAAAAATGCATTTAAATATTTTATTTTTGATATGTATATATCAAGTGTACTATATACTCTAAAACTATAAAAAAAAAACCGTACCATCTCGTAAGCTTTAACCATATTTTTTTAACTATGTCTAAGACTTAAATTTCGAGTATGGCTCAATTGATTTTGAGTCAAATCAAGTCGATCTTGAATTTTTTCTTTATTAAATTGAGTTCGAGCTTAAATATTAAAGTTCGATCGTTCTCAAGTTTGAGTCTAAATATTTTGAATTGAGTTAAGCTCAAGCCTCTAGCTATTTGATTCGGTTCAACTTGATTGCAATATACAACTCATAGCCCCAAGCCCATCCTTTTGATATTTAGGGCTAGCAAAATATGGCCCAATCTTTTAACCCGATATGTATTCAACTTGTCATAAGCATGTTTGGATTCAAGCTAAATAAGTTGGATTGTAAATAAATCGATCTATTTAACTTTTTAATATTCAAATCAGATTGTAAATTTCAGACATCCAAATCATTTAATCCATTAAATAGTCAAGTCGGTTAGATCAAGTAACAGTTTAATCCATTTAATCTATTTAAGCTATTTAAATCTATTTAAAACTTATTTAATCTATTTTATTCTATTTAACTGGATCCGCTTAATTTGTTTAACCCATTAAAAATCAACTTGACCATTTTAACTCATTTAATTTGACTTGACTTATTTAATAAATAAATTATGTGGATTGAATCATATTACTTATTTAATAAATAGATCAAGTTCAAATCTAAATTTTTAATCTATTTAATAAATAAATTGAATTTGAGTTATTAATTTTAATCCAATTCATATTCGATATGATTTGATCACCGTCCCTAAAAACACTACAATGAAAATCCTTTGTACTACCATATTTAGGGGTATATAAGCAAATAGATTAAACCATAAAATTGATCTAAGCTGCTAATTTCGATTTACTTTGGATTTGATTTTTTAGATTTGGTTGGATTTTAATTTAATTTAAAAAATCAAGATTTAAATCAAATTAACCCATAAGTATAGTTATACATACATTCATAT
>KE505170.1:303226-317253 GCA_000441515.1 Elaeis oleifera | reverse complement strand
ATATATATATATATATATATATATATATAGGTATCCCGACGTTTCCAAAAACACCATTTCAAATGACGATTTTAATTTTTTTCTTTGATCGTCCAATGAAACAGAGAGGATGATCAACACTATAAAATATAATTGAAATAATATTTATAAATTTATATTATTTTATAATAATTAAAATATATTATTTAATAAATAATTTTAAAAAAATTATTTAGATAATGAACTCGTTCAAATATCATCTCCGCCGTGCACATCCTAATCATTGCACGCCTCAACGGCAAACAGAGAAAATACGTAAAGCAATACCTAGAACGTGAACCCCAGCTTCAATACGAACAATTCTGCCGCCCCACTTACCAGCGGGTCCCACAGAAGCATGAGGTGAGCTTCCTTTCAGGTCAAAGTCAGCGGCGTCACTAAAATAAAGGAAAGGATAAAATCTCTGTTGGATCTTTGCTCTTTAATGCGCGCACCAAATCCTCTTTTCTCCGCACTTTGTATTCCGTATTTATTTATTTCTTTCTCCTCCTGCCTCTGGCCCCCGGAAAATCCAGCGAAATCCAGAAGCCAATATTCCGCATTTAGGGGTGATTTTAATTCGGTTTGTCCGCTGAAATAATACCCATGGGTTTGCATCCCACTCATCGGTTGCATCCTGAGGTACTGAACTACTAATTTTTCGTTCATTCGTTGAATCGTTTTAAAATGATCGTTTTTGGAACAAAAGAATTATTTTGCAACCAAAAAAATAAAAGAATTATTGGAATAAAAGTATTCAGTGGTAGTTTCAATAGATTCTGTCTGTTATTTTGGTATATTTGATTCCATTTTTAGTTAGATTTTGTTCAGATTTTGGCAGCTAATAATCTGTTCTAAAAATAGAAAAATACACCTAATGTAAAGGGGAATTATGACATGAGGTTATCTATCCCTTTGATTTCGATCCATCTTCTCGTCTAAATATCTTTCTTTGCTCTGGGGTTTTTATTCTCCGAATTGGGTATGATTTTTTTTTTGGCCAACACTTTTTCTTGTCCATATCTTATGTAAATTTGTTCGTTTTTTGGAACCTTGTAACTGCATTGGTTCACAAAAATGGTGACTACGAAGAATTTGTTTTCTTCCTCTGTTTACAGGTATCGGTAGAGCCGAAAATTCTCGTTCAGGAAAGAAATTTGAGCTTTTTTGGTGATTAATTTGTCATCTTCCACAATCAATTAACTTTTTTGGTGTTTTCTTTCTTATTCGAAGTTTTGCATGAACTTCTTATTTTATTGTAAAAAAGTTATAGCCAATTTGTGGAGTTGGAATTGGAGAATTGGTGCTGGAGAGCTTGATTGAAACAGGGAAGGGGTTTGGGGCTATGGGATCTGTTTGTTCCTGCTTTCACATTGAGGATTTCGAAGATTACGCTTATGCCAATGCTTCAATTTGTACACACTGCATCTGTCTCAGATGCTTGACTCAGCAGTTGATACATGTGGTATGTTTAAATTTTAATATCATCTTTTAAGTTCCTTCGAGAGTTGGATTGTTGAGTAATATTGGGGACTTAGAAACTTTCTTGTCATGTTCAAGGGAAAAAAATTATCCTTGCTATTAAAGTTAGACTGTATGCCTGTTCTTTTGCCCTGAAGAATACTTATTGTTTCCAGGACTTTTAGCTGGGTCTGACAGGATACAGTGACTTGTTGAACCTTTCAGATATTTAAGATGAAATTAGTTGTCAATTCCAACAAGAATCAACTGTTATAGAAGATTCTTTTTTTTCTTTTTCTTTTTTTTTGTGTTTGTGTGTGTGTGTGTGTTCTAATGATTCTATCTAATTTTTATTATTCTTGTGATAGAAGATTTTGGTATTGAACTTAAGATAAAGAAAATTGGCATTATAATACCCTTGTTTGAAGGTTGGATACAAGACATGACCAGCAAAGAATTTAATTATGTATCAATGAGTAGCAAGTAGTGTAGACACCCTCTATTATGTAATGTGTGTGTACATATATGTATCTATTATTGAAAGTTGCTTATGGAAATATTATTATAAGTGTAATATAGTAAAACTTGCAATAGCTATAATTACAATGCCCTAAACTTCTTGCTAAGCACTCATCAAATGGTCTTTGTCATGAAAAAGTTGGAAAATGGTCCGTCATTAGTTATATACTTCTTGTCATGAATCTGGAATCAGGTACTGGAAGATTAACGTACATAAAGATTTTTTAAATCACTTGATAATTTAGAGCGTCTTTAGTAACTGGAAGAAGCCATTAGAAACTTAGAGGTTTTCAATTTTGTTATAGTTCTAACATTTGAAATTAGTTAATATAACCATGCTGTCAGCTTTGTCCTGTTAGTGGTCTCTTGTCCCCATTAACCTTATGATATTTAGTTATAACATGCCACGAGTTGCCTTCATTGTTTTTCTAAAACTTTCATTATGAAGATTTGCCTTTACTAGGATATTAATATATTCGGTTTACCAGAATATTAAGGTTTTTTTTGCTTGCTGCCAATGACTTTTTACACTTGTTATAAATACATGATTGTTATCACAAGCAGGCTGGTGTTGCTTACTATTTTGCAAATGGTGGAATGTGTGTTGTTTTGACAGTGAAATGAGTGAATTGTAGATCAGGACTCGACCAGTTTAATGGAATGATGTTCAGAATTTGAGCTCCTAAACACTGCATGATTTGCACCTTTGGTCGGGACATGGATGGTGTTGACAATTCCTTGTCCAACTAATGTTTTCACCATCTGTATTCATTTTAGAATGATGGATAAGAATGCCTGAGCTAGGAATCACATGCAGAATGTTGGTGTTAACTGTTCATGAAGTATTCTCACTTCTCAGAACTTCAAACGGTATCTAATCAACCATTTTATTGCACATACTGGATTGTTGAGATATCAAAAAGCCTGACTAGCATTTACATTTCAAAAATGAGGATGCTGTGATTTTCAGTAAAAACTGAAAATAAAAAAATGGAGTTCTTGCAGAGGTGCTAGGATTACCATTGGTAGAAAATAAAGTGAATGAAATTATTACAAGTTTAGTGAGTGTTAGCTGGTTGCAAATTTAACTTGGAAGGGTTTGAAAATAGGAGACTAAAGAAGACATGGATGGAAGTTATGAGGAGATATTTTATGCTTCTCCAAAGGAGTTGCCTTTGGTAGGATTTGATATCTATGTACAATATGCAAACCCAGTTGAAAACATTGAGATCTAAGACATGTAAAAGAGACCTACATGGCATTTTGCATGGGATGAATTGTGTTTCAATGCAACTAGTTAGAACAAAGGAAATATATATGTCATGAGGTGGATAGCTGTTGAGGCAAATATCCATGAGGGCTGAGAAACACTAGATGCAAAGACATCATGGATGGACCATCTAATGAGGTCCTATCAAACCTATTAAATCTGCTACCTGCTTTATGAGCTAAGTCTGCTATTGTATAGATGGCTGGTCTGGACAGTACAGTCCTTGATATAGGAGATAAGAATTACGGGCTTTTGATACTTCTGATAAGATACAGCATAATACTGCCCTGGTTTGCCTAATATCGGTGTATAACCCCTGTTATTACTGCACCATAGGTGGCATAGAGCCAGAATGCATGAGTTTTCACAGTTGAAACTATGAAGGAACTACTGTACCATTGGAGTACTGAAAGCAAGAAGCATCATAGTTTCGCATTCAAAGTAGGAAGAAGCTGCTAAATGTCTAGGTATAAAGATGGGTATCCCCATCCTCTTGCTTGCCAATGTCAGATTCAAGATGATGCAAAGGGTCTCATGAAATTGGAACTGAAGCCAGAGCTGCAGAAATGCATTCAGTATTGATATGACTTGGAGTAACTAGTAATTCCTCATCTTATATGCTTTTCTGCTTTCTGATTTACTATAAACCATGTCAATATCTGCAGAATGCAAATACCTATAACCTAGAATGTTCGCTCCTTTACTCCAACTAACACTTTTATATAGATCTTATGAGAATTGATGATGTTATAGTGGCCCTTAATTTCTGAGATACCCATATAATTTATGTAATAGGCTGAAAGATGCCCATTGCATATGTCTAAGTTGGTCTTGAATGCTCAGCAGAACATTCTGCAATATACTAGGTATAGTTTTCTGTTTTCTAGTATAATTTATCCAATTTCAGTAATATCTTCAGAATTTCCTTTTCTCATAATTTTGCCTGGGTTGACATGCAGTGCTTCTTTTTGGGTTCCATTTTTGTGTTTTTTTTTTTGTTGGCACATTGTGGTTGACAAGGAACCTGTACTCTTTGCTTGGAATTTTGTTCATCTATCTATGTCTAGAGTATGGTATGTGCAGTTTCTCTTTTTGTTGATAGAGCCTGGGCTAGGATAGTGAGGGTTTACAATTATATTTCTTCCCACACCATATTTTAATTAGGTGAGGCCTGGCTTCAGGCTTTGAGGCTGGCTGTATGAAGCTGGCCTCAAAGCCTTTGTCATTATATATTAGTAGATGTGAGATCTACTGTATTCTGTTAAGATAAATGGATATTTTCAGATTCTGGCATTTTCAGGCCAAACAAGGGTCAGTTTTATCACTGTCACCTAGTGATTTGGGATGGATGCAAAGAAATACTTGCTGACATCTATTAAAGATCTTTACAGGACTGGTAATGCTTTATTGCTGGGTAGCCAACATGCATGACATTGATTTTCTGGATAAGAGTAATATTTTTATTGGACAATTTGTTCTTATTCTAGTCAAATCCTTGATTAATGTAGTTATGCAGCATTTTTGTGAATACATACTATGCTTAGGTGTTACAACACTTATGAAATATATATCATTACCCACTGCAACCTACTTGTGATAACTAGTGCCCTTTTTTTTTTTTGGTTAAAGGAAGTAGTACGCTCATCGATGTTGGTCAATTTAACGTTTCCTGGAGGGAGAACATGGGTGCTGTATCTATCCAATTGTGTTAAATCCCATGTTTGACAGAATCTTGTATCATGCCTGGCTGTTGTAACATCATTAGCTACAGTTCCCATGACGTCAGATTGGAACACCACATTCCATAAATGTCTATTTAAAGTAATTTACCTCACGCTTCTAAAGTTTATTAACATCATCATGCTTTATCATATGATATGCTTCCCTTTCTCCTTTTAAACCTCATGAATAGTTGTATATTTGAAGCATTGTTTTTCCCTATGTTCATTCACATGAAGGTGAGATACCCCACCAAATTTCCACATTTAGGTTAAAATTGTATTGCAGTTTCATTTATATCTTTTTGAGAATGAACACACTTTATTTATTTTGAAGGGTGCCCGTCTTATATCTAAATATATATACCTTTTCATCTTCTTATATTGGTGGCAGTAAATAAATTGTATCCTTCACATGGACAAGTTTATATGCATAACTTGTGATTTTGACTATCAGTTCATGGTGGTGAACAAGCTGGGCAGTGATAGTAGGCAGTCTGATGAATTTAGTGTCACTGATTTTGATATTTACAAGATAGGGAAGAAATGACTTACCTGAAATTTATGATATGCATGTTGGAAGCTATTGTTTCTTTCATCTTTGCAGTACATGGGATTTTTCGAAGAGGGGAGGTGCGTGCTATCCCTTCATCTGTGGAGGGAACTGCTCCTTTAGCTTCTGCTGCACTAGTCACAGATGATTTTATACCTGATACCTACCGCTCTCCTCCAAGGCCTTTACCTTATGATGATCCTAGATTCTCACGGCTGCAACGTGATGGACTTGTCTCAAGGCGTGATAAGTCCTTGAGCCATTTCCACGAGGAATCTGAACCACTTAGAAGAAACAGTAACGATACTGAAATGGAACCAATGAGCAGAGTAGACAAGTGGTGTGGATCTAACTATGAAGGGGAATCCAAGTTATACCATTCTGAGTCCTTGCTGAAACACCCCTTGACAGAAGACACAACAGGGGCAACTTATTTTTTCCTTCATCCGAAGATGAAGATGTGTGCCCAACATGTCTTGAAGGTAAATAACTCAACCCTGTATCATATGATCTCTTTATAAGCAGACTAAAGTTTGCTTATCTAATGTCTCATTTATCAACTCTATTGGTTTTATCTACCTGCCAACCGTGTATTTGGGCAAATTTGATCAACTGGGAAAAAAAGACAAATGTTTCTAGAAAGGATGATCCAGTGGCATATCTTTCCACAGTCGCTTATGTTTCCAATGACATTTGCTTAAATTTTTTTGTAATCAACCTCTTATTGCTCTACATGTTTCTTATATGAATAATGTGATCACTCATCTGCTGTTCATATATTCTCACTTTAGATTTCTTCTTCATATACTGTTTGAAGGAACTACGCTTATGTTTCCAATTGACATATGTTTAAAATTTCTGTAGCCAACCTCTTACTGCTCTAGATGTGTTTTTGCACCAACAATGTGATCGCTTATCTGCTGTTCATATATTCCCACTTTAGATTTCTTCTTCATATTACCGTTTGAAGGAAATACTTCTGTATTGATAGTTTGATACAGATAGCCCAAAGATCATGACTGTCAAGTATTATTCCATTGCACATTTTAAATAGTTCTACAATGTCCATTATACTTGTTACAACTGATTATGATGCCTTTTTGGTCAACCTGTTATAATGATAACAAGAAAGCTTGTATTATTTATAATTTCTCTAAAGTTTTCTTAAATTTCAGTATGGTGCAGTTTTAATAATTAAAATGCAAGCATCCGAGGAACATTGTTTAGAAGTATATAACAGAATTAGTCTTCTGAGAGATGATATGAGGCTGTTTGTATTGGTGATCCATGCATGTTTCCCCTCTCTTGGTTAGATAATATTTTTGTTATCTTATGTACTTGCTGATAAAATATAAGGCCATTTCAATCTATGCAAATGGCTAATTTGATGACTTTACTGTCTTATTCACTTGATGTTGTCTTTGGTACATGTCATAATTCTTTCAGTCACACATGGATTGCCCACACATAATGCAGTATTGCCTACAGTCTTTGTGAGGCACACCTTCATCTATTTTGATTTCTAATGCATATACGATCATAAAAATTGATCATCTTCCATGATTCCTGTATCCATGCATAAGAATCAGGTTGGAATAAATCAGCCTTACACTTGTTTAGGATTGATATTACCTTAACTGAGCTGTCACAGGTTGATGTTTTGCCAGAAATCCCCTGTGGCAGGTTAATCACATGGACTGTATTTGACCCTCCTGACCTAGAACACTATAAATTGGCATCTCTTAGTGTTTAAAAAATATACAAAGCTTTGTTTGGTTCTTTCTTGCAATGGTGTCTAATATTTGTTACATTTATGCAATTGCAATTATTGTTGATGGACTTCACAGCATAATGCAGCATTTCTTTCTTTTATCAATGCCATGTGTAATAGATCTTATGGACCTGCTGATATATGTATAGTCCTGATACAACATGCCATATGTTTTCCCTGGACCCAATCATTTGATTACTTTTGTTTAGAGCTTCAATTATCCCAGTTCCATAAGCTCTCAAGTCTTAACTCAAACCCCACCTTCTACTGTGTTGGTTTGCATTTGCAAGGGTTGCTAGGACTAATACTATTAATCTGAGTTTGGTAGTGATATATATAGTACTCGTTTTCAAATTTGTGCAAGTCAAACCAAAGCCTACTGGTACCGTGAGTTTTTTCCATTATTTTGCATTCTTTCTTATGATCCTCATAAATAATGTACCTTACAGCACATATTGCAGTTGAATCGACCAGTTCCATTAAAAACCTTTACTCATCCCTTTTTTTTAAAAATATTGAAAATCCGTTTGTCTTGTGGATGCTAATTAGGGTTGGCCAAGAAATGGGGTTTAATTTCAATGGCTGAAATTTATGTGCTTTGGAAAATAGAATAGTTTGTTTTGGAGGATAAAAAATGTTACCTTCTTTAGCATGCACTTGTGATATTGAAAGTATGCTCATTTGCATCTGTCATAATCATTTATTGCAGAATATACTTCAGAAAATCCAAGGATTATAATGCAGTGCACTCATCATTTCCACCTTAGTTGTATATATGAGTGGATGGAGAGAAGTGATGCTTGTCCAGTCTGTGGCAAGGTAACTGCTTTCTCCCTTGTGGTGATAATAACTATCAATTCCTTCATTTACTTGAGCGGTAAAGTTGTTTGTCTACTGCAGTTAAAATTCTTTCCATCATCAGTATTTTGTACGTTGAATGCATGGTCATAACCAATGCAGCGTAAAATAGAGCCAATATAGTGGAAGAAAGGCAGGCATAAAGAGAGTGGGTTATAGCTCAACTCCTTTGTTATATATCTATTCTTTGTTTATTTTAATCTCTATGGGACTTGTAAAATACAATGTGACCAATCGTATGCATTGTCATGGAAAACAGGCAGTATTTTTCAACATAATTTTATTCCTTATAGATCTACTTGCCTATTAGCAATGTGCATTGAACTTTTAAATCCTGTTCTTTTCTGCATCCAAGGCAGATATACATTGATGAAACAGTATCTTTCTACTAGCGCTCATAGTAATCATATTTTGTCTCCAACATTTTTTTCTGATTAAATAAATTTCCTGGCTTGGCAAAGCTCAAGTTTAAATAGAAAATGCGGAATCTTATTATAATCAGGATGATTGCATTATAAATTTTATACATGTCTACTCTTCAAGATATTTTTCACCTACATTTAGATTATAAGATCCCGGTTATATCTATATGTAGTTGGCTTAATAGGTCTCAGAAGTTCCATCAATGCCGAGCTCCATTTGAAGTTAGATCTGCATTTTTTTTTTAAGGCTCTATGCAATCATATATGTGGGCATATGTGCATGCATTCATGAATTTTTAGTACCCATTTTCTCATAACTGGATAATTTGTTAGTGGCACATAAATGTTTTTCAATATTGTACTACTTGCTGCGGGATGACTATGCAGACAAAGACCTTTATGGCTTTACCATTGTACTCTCTAGTGGGTGATTTCCATTAGCATTCTTGGTCAGATTAGCTCAAGTTATCCAACATGCCAATAGAATTAAATGTGCTTTCAGAATGATTAGATCTATGAAAGTTTCATTAATAGGAAGATTTTGTGTTCTTTAAAACTTTAGATTGATAATGTTGAGATCCTCAATTCTGTGACAGATGTCATTTTCCCACTGACATCATGTAGCATAGAACCCCAGATGACACAGAAATCCTTAAATTTGGAACATCCGATAATGTATTCAAATGATCAATGCTTGAGGAAATAATATTTTTCCATTGTCTCTTGAAGATCAAAAATACTGATGTGCTTGTCATCAATGTCAATCAAATGTGTATTACTATAGCAGGTTTGGTTAGAAGTCCCTTAAACTGCTGATCTTTATTCATGACCCAAAAAGGAAAAAAACTCTTTATTCATCCTCCACATTATTATTATTCTCATATTAAATAATGAAAATGGTGATAAATCCTATAAAATGACCATGACTTCGTAATATGTTGAGTTCTTCTATATGGAAAGTAAATGAATCTAGATAAAGATCAGAGTCGTTGGGATCTTGTTGTTGAGTGGAGATTGAATTCACGTAGAAGGAAGCCTCAAGACTTGGGACCTAACCTTTTGATAGGTTAATTGTTGAGGGCTGAGCTCCAATACCAAATGACACTACTGTCATGATAGACAAGTGGAAAGTTTCTTCTTTCTCATATGTGATATCCTGGAAAGAACCTGACGTTCCCTTGAATCTGTAACAGACTCGTCATAGAAACTTTAGAGATTACATAATGCATCATCCATTTATTCAAGTATTCTTTTGTTGTCCATATTCCATTGCAAAGACAACTGTCTGGACTCAAAGAGTTAAAAGATCACTGTGAACATGTTCTTGGGTTTTGCTAAACGTTGATCCGACAATTTGTACCACAAAGATGTTTGCCTAGTTGGTTGACTATGATTGATGATGGGCCATGTAAGCTGGGCATTATGATTAGTACTTTCTACATTGCAAGGGTGTCGCATCCATGTGGTCTGATGTTCACTAGAAAAATGATCTTTGTGGATATATAGTTAATAAATTGGAATCTTTAGAAGTGGTTAGCTTCAAATTTATCGATTCATGTTCAATATGGTTTTGAATTGGCAATGAATAAGAAAGCGGAAAAGAATTCAGTAATCCAGCATTTAACAAAGCTTTCCAATGATTGATATGAAATGTCTCAAAATTATTTTTTCATTAACGAGTGACGGTACATATTGTTGTTTCATGCAATTTCATTCTGTCATCCTGTTATGTTGTTGGTTGCTCATTTTAGTATATTTATGCACTGATGTCTTTTGACAGATGATGGTGTTTGATGAAACAGCGTGATGTCATGGTCAATTTCCATTTCTTCCACAGGTGACTTGGAGGATAAGCTTGTATCTGAGTCGGTAAATGTACAGATGAATCCTGTCATACTCCAAAGGTTGTGTATATTTATATTGCAAAGTAAGCTCTTCACCATTCACCAAACAAAACAAAAAAAAAAAATGAAGGCTGCTCTTCACCACACTTTTAATAGATTCAAATGGCAGATGGAAGTCATCATGTGGTGTTCACTGCATTGGGATGCTTTTTTCTTTCAATATATCTGCATGCACATTGAAGCATGTGCAGCATATACATTATACAGAAAGAAGTTTGCATGTGGTTGCGAATTTGAACTAGCATTATGGGTGGTATTTTAATATCCGTTACCTCCATGAAAGATAATAGCGTTAAATATTTAAAATGAGTATTTTACAAGTAGGTTGCATGATGTGAACAATAAGTTTTAAATATTTAATGAATTTCTGAACAATCTAATTACTTAGTGTACCTTAGATGATCATTTACGTCCAAGTCACATATCCAAGTTTTACTTGAAGTCTCGAACAGCATCCAAGCAGCAAATCAGAACCCGGGATGATGTTATTAACGTGGTCTTCTTTTTTTTTTTTGGTGTGCGCGTGTTGGGGAGGAATGAGATTGGTAAAAGCGAAACAATAATATCAACAAAGACGTACATGACTAAGACTTATACCATCAAATTGAAGCAACAAATCCTACTTCGGGTGAATGGTAGCACTTGCAGGGATGTCACAATTAAAATCTCCCCTTGCCAGCCAGTTTTCAGGGGACCCTGTTTTTCTATTTTATTTTTATTTTTATGTTTTTGTGGATCTAGTTTGCAAGGAAATTGGTCTCTCTAAATGCATCATTTGCAGCAAAGGAATCCAATGCCCTAGATGTATGAAGAATATCAAGAAGAAGTGGATTTGATGGCGTTGAAGGAGAGACCTCTCATGTTCCAGTCAATACCTACGATGGAGTCACCTTCAAGCAATGGTCTGTTGTACTTCAAATAGAACACTGCAACTATAAAATCTTCCAGGCTGCTTTTAATTCAGTCATCAGGACAGAGGTGGCTGGAAAACATCTAGAACCAGCATAAAGGAGATGACCATAGTGGTAACCCAGCAGCAGCTTGGTTATCTATAAGTGAGCCATCAAAATTAATCTCCAAAATCCCACCAATGAACTTGTAAAGGTGAGAAAGGGGAGCTACTGAAGTTGCAGGTGTCCCAGTACCTTGGAGGACCGAAGCAAGGGCTAGATGAATGGATTGATGAGCAACTAGTCTTGGGCTTGAAACACTTGATCGAAACACTCAGTCGTTGTTGCGCCTCCATGGCATCCAACCACAATAAGCAACAATACTCTTTAGAGGGATTGAATCTCTGTCTAAAAGATAGTCCAACATCAAATCAAAGGAACCAAAATGGACAGAAACCGAAGTCATGGCAGAGATATAATCCCAGGTCTCTCTAATAAATACGGCATAATGATAGAACATGATCCATAACCTCATCAAAGTCGCATCACAGGTGGTTACATTAGGGTCAAGAATACCAATGCGCAATAAGATAACTTATATGGTAATTTATGCCATGCGATTTTCCACTAAAATAGCCTGGTCCTTGGGGCAACCCGCAATCTCCAAATAGAAGAGAAGACCTTTGAATCAACACTATCCAAATGAAACTCCGCAATCTGTTATAGACCTCTTGAGCCTTCAATTTGCGGGAACCAGTTTTATGCCGAGTTAACCGATCTTCGCATCTGAATCTTGGAATAGCAAGAGAAGAAATTTCAGCAACCATCTCCGTGCTAGAGATCTTATGAAGTAGAGGAATATTGCAACTGTCACGCCATACTATCGAGAGATGGAGCCCACGATAACACGAAGCCAATCTATCATAATCATCTAAAATTCATCAAATAAAAGATTTAATTCTATTATTCATCAAATAATTAAATCAATATTGGTTTAGAGCATCTAAATCCGGAAGCAAGTGCCAACCCAAATCTCAACATTCATAAATAAATAACTACAAATTCATGATCCTAAAATAATTAAACTTCTGCTACCAAATTTTTCAAACTCGCTTTGCAGATCCCTAAGTCTGGATTCTTTTCATCGGTCCTAATCTTATTTCTCTGTACAAGAAAAGAAATAAAAAAATATGAGCTACACTAGCCCAGTAAGTAAAACTTGCACTTTCTTATCGGATCAAGCATAAGTTTTCATGATAATGCAAAATTTAGAAAGTAACAGATATTACAAAATAAAGCATTTCATAGAGCATATAATAAACAAGTTATAAATCCATCATGCATGCATAAATCATGTATATTTCACAATCATGAATCATAAATCATTTTTGTCATGTATTCGTGTCATGTTTCAAAATATTGCTCACAGATATTCGTACTAAGGTTACTATTATATCCGTGACAGGGCCATATTTCTTAATCGACAGAGTTCTTGTTTCGTGTACCAACTTTATGCCCATTGGCGAAGCCATATTTCGTGTGGATGCTAGCTCCAGATGTCGATCTTCCTGAAGAGATTCGTTCATAGCTATCTGAGAGCCTTTGAAATCCTTATATCTTTTTCTTAAAACATACATATACATAGATGGAAAAATAATGAAACACATTCATAAAATCAATGATCATAATAAAATATGCTTTTCGTATTATATATACGGATCCTTATTTATGAAAATATGATTTCATCAATAATAATTTTTACATGAAAATATGATTATTTAAAATAATAAGGAGCGTAAATCTACTTATCTTGTTCATCTTAGATCTTCAGACTTTATTAAAAGAATCAGTTAATCCTATTTAAATATCAAATCATCATCAATTTCTATTCGATGAATATAATAAGATTAAATCATAAGGAAAGAGGACTGTTGACCGGATGTGTCGGACCATCCAGATACCAGGGCAATTCAGGATCTCTGATCTGAGGGTCAGATTTAAGTGACTTGATCAAAAAATCGTAGAGCACAGATCGGATCAAGGTCAAAATCAATCAATAGGATTCATTAATAATAGATTTGAAAGATACTTGATATGGCCAAATGAGGTTGACATACAGCATAGATATCAAAGCGACTTCGGGTCATTTTGTTGGAGCCAACATGAGCCCCTAGAAGATAAAAACATGACTCGATACAGAATTCATAGACCTTCTTAGAGAGAGAAAGTCGATCATGAGAGAGAAAGTAGAGAGAGAAAGTGGAGAGAGAATCTTCGTATCCTTCAGAAGAGGCAATCATGATTGAGATCATCAGAGATCGTACCAAGATAACTCAATATGGATTAATTATGGTCAGATGCTATAAATTTCGAAGAAGGGCTGGACTGGGATCCAACCTACTGCACGACTTTCGAAGCGATTCTAGATCATCTTATTTTCATCTTAAATTTGTCTTAGGATCCGTGATGCAGTTAGAGAGAGAAAGAGAGAGAGGAGGAGAGAGAATTTAGAGAGAGAAAGAGAATAAAATTTGGAGAGAGAGAAATTTAGAGAGAAAGAGAGAGAGAAGAGAGGAAAAGAGGAGAAGAGGGGAGAGAGAAGAGAAAAATTCTCTTCTTTTTTCTTCTCTTCTTCTTTTTCTT
>KE505170.1:260027-296771 GCA_000441515.1 Elaeis oleifera | reverse complement strand
GAGAGAGAGAGAGAGGGAGATGGTAGAGATGCCGGGAGATTTAGTTAGGAGCCACGAAGGTCCACACTGCCCAGTTAATTGACATGGATGTTGATCGGACTTGATTACAATCCCAAGCATTTGAATGTCCACAAAACCCTAGAACTCGTATCATGTCTAAATACACATTTAAATCGTGATATTTCTTGAACTCTAAAACAACGAAATTTTAATCATGAAGTCACACATTTCTAAGTTTTATGTCTTCGTGTGTTTAGCCATAAATTGGAACTCTTGGCAGTTTTCATGTTTGAAATTCCTTTGAATAACCTTCAGTGATTTATTCTAGAATCTCAATTCTGAGGCTCTAATTATAGAGTTAGTGGTTTCAAATCTCCACACGTTTAAGAACATTCAACTTACAAAATTCAAATAGACACTTGGATTTCCAAACTCTAAAACATATTGGAATTAGGACTCGATGATTTCAGGTAATGCGACCCTGGTGTATCTAAAAGTCCAAAAAAGAGTTAAAACAACTGATGAAGAACTCTCTTAGCTGAGAACTTAACATGTTTACATAAGACTAGCTAAATTACTAGTTCAGGACTAGAACCATAAAATTGAAAAAGGAAGAAAAGAAATCTTAAATGAGTCTAATGAGAGTTTCATTAGTTTTGAAGTTCCAAAACTTTAAGAGTTTCATATCTGACTAGGAGATTGAACAGATAATGTCAGTCGCACTAGAGTTTCATGGGTTGGAACTCATCATATATAGCCTCATAAAATTTGAAATTCAAAAGTTCAATCTCTTCAACATTTTAGGTGTTCATGGTAGAACTCTGAGACTGAATATATAGTTTAGTTTAATTTATTTATTTTTTTTTAACTTGAAACTGATAATGGTCTCATCAGTTCAAAACTATTGATGTTAAAAGATTCTCATCCTAATATATGAATTATTAATGACACATGTTTGCAGTTTTTGACTTGTGTTCAACAATGAAACTCCTGGTTTTTGCAGATGGAATGCTTTGTGAACAATGAAACTCCTGGTTTTTGCAGATTGAACTCTTTTGTGAACCTTCTTCTACTACTATAATAAGTAAGAATATTGTTTCTTCGGTTTAGTGCATTCACAAGACTCTACTTGTGACAATTGTTGTAGCACATCTTGGTCTTATCCTCTTTTTACCGCCATGCCTACCTCTCGTGCTGGTTAGCCTTACCAAATTTGGATGCTTGCCTTTCCAAATTTGGGTGCTTGAAGCCAAAAGCTTTGTGTGAGCTAGATTCAACCACATAAGCTAGCCCAAAAGATTTACCTGTCTCGAGGCACTCATCTTCCAACTGCTATTGATACACTATGCCATCAAAAGTTTTACATCATCATTGCACGTCATAATAATTATCATATGCTCCCAGCTTTTGGTAAAGATCTAATTACAACCTGAATATATTGCTTATCGGTGAAGATGTGGCCAGCTGCCTTCAACTCCCTTATCATGTTTAACATCTCCCTAAGATGCTGCTCCATAATCTAGCTGCCTTCAACTCTCTTATCATGTTTAATATCTCCCTAAGATGCTGCTTCATAATATTATCTAGGCACTTCTTATAGGAGTCAAACTTGATAGTTAGTCTCCTCAACTTAGTAAGCTAAAGTACTCCATACCTCTCTTTCACAGCAAGCCATATTTTCTGAGCAATGTCATACTCGAACTCACATATGAGATCATCCTATATACTACTCAACAACTTGATGCAAGCAATAATGTTCTTCTTCTAGACCAAACAAGCCTCATGATCTCTCTTATGTTGAGCAGAAGTATCCTACTCAAGCTCAACCATGGTATGGTTAAGTATCTCCAAAACCTCTTATGCTTCGAGGATATATTGAACTTTTCGATGCCAAATATCGTATTTGTCACCATTCAACTTATCACTCCTGTTCAACTCAACCATGATATTCTTGGATACAGATGCTGTATTCATTACTTCCATATAAAGACACAGTACACACAATAAATATTAGCACACAAAGAAATATCAAATATCATATACACATATATTATACTTTTAAGCAAAAACAAACTAAACTAATGATAATCTAACATAAGACATAATTGAAAGTGTGCTATACTTTTGATCATCTTCCATGTTCAAATGTCTAGTCATCATTGACTTAGAACAATTAGCTCAAAAATTTTAACTTCTAGATAAGAACTTTCTTTGCATTCTATCAACCTTAGAATTCCCACTCAATAATATATTTAACATGTTATAACAACAAACAATAAACATATGCAAGCTAAAATATACAACATGGCATTAATAGACTACAAATTAAGTTCATAAAAAGTTATATGGACAAGAGACTATTTACAAGTGTAAGAGGTTTAACAAACAAATTTTTGAGGCATATGCTTTACAATCAAACAAAATAAAGTATTATTCCAAAATATAATTTTTACTAAGTCTTCTATACTCTTGATATGATAATCGATTATCTATGTTGAAAACAAACTACTCTAGTATGATTTTATGTCTCTCTCTGTCTGGCCATGGATCCCAAGGATCCTTATCGCTTCTGCAATAGCCCAAGTGTCTTGTACTGCAAAGATTTGGAAACTGAAATAATATCATGTTTTGCCTAATCTAAGATAATATGCAGGTGCTCCTTAGCCAACTCAAGCTCATATGCTATTTGTAGAAAGATTTTGGATAAAATAATAATACCCTACATTTTATCTTAATTTGCAAATATCCCTTTACATCTTTCATTGCTATAACATCAACACTATATTTTTCAATTTGTTGTAATGTCTATATGACTGATCGCTCAATTTAGAGTTAGATAGCTAACACATACATGGCAAATTATTTAGAGTTAGCTGATGTGAATGTGTTGGGTTATTTTAAAATGGGATAGAATATCACATGGAACTGAAATAGTTAAAAGACCAAAATACCCATGCCCTAACCTTAAACCTATCTCCTCCCTTAACCCTTCTCACAAGACAGCCACACAACCCTGCAGGTGTCCCTCGGCCACGCCACTACTACCCCCACTCCCCAACCCCCCCACCCCTATCCTCTCCTCTCTCTTCGTCTTCTTTCTTTCTCCTCTCTTCCTCCTCTCTCTCTCTTCTCTTTTTCTTTGTTTCCAAAACTTGGGTGAAAAAGATGAATAACGCTATTGAGAGTTTTTTTTGTTTTTGCTCTCTTTCCAAAGCTAGTTTTTGATCTATGAGCCATGAAACAACAATAGTTCAATACCATTAACCCAATAGCAACTACAGGTCCCACAACTATTCCAATTATAACTCCCAACTTGTTCTTTCATGAGGGTGACTTAGGCATGAGCAGGGTTTATAGTTTGTCTCCCATGATCGAACATTATGGATGTTTCGTCGATCTATTAAGCCATGTCGGGAGGACTGTTGAAGCTGAAAGATTGAGCTAGTGCATGCCTATGGAGCCCAACAGGGACATATGGGGGCTCTGCTCAATGGGTGTCTAATGCATGGACATACTGAGCTAGGGGAGAGAGTTGGTTGGCATGCATGTGATCGAGTTGGCGCCACACCATCGTGGGAGGCATGTGCATCTCGCCAATGTACATGCTGCAATGGGCAGGTAGGAAGGTGTTGTGAAGGCAAGATGAGCAATGAGGGATAGGAGAGTGGCAACTACAAGTTGGAGCCTAATTGATATAAATGGAGGGCCGT
Organism: Elaeis oleifera; assembly: GCA_000441515.1. Lineage (NCBI taxonomy): Eukaryota > Viridiplantae > Streptophyta > Magnoliopsida > Arecales > Arecaceae > Elaeis > Elaeis oleifera. The sequence goes on along the minus strand of KE505170.1, from coordinate 293,061 downwards.
AGGATTTAGCTGATGACAAAGGACATCCCCAACAAGAAGAGATATATAGGATGTTGTTGATCTCAACATGGAATTAGTTAATCAAAATAAGCCATCGAAAGTCACATTCACCGAATACTCCTTGAACAGATATGTAAAGTTGGAATCCTTGAAAGTGAAATCACATGAGAACAAACTCATCCATGATGACCATCAATAGGGCTGAGCTCAAATCATGGCTAGAATTTGGTAGAGGATAGAAATAGAGACGGATCCAATGCCAGCCATTTTGCCAGATATCAAACTTGTTATAGTCCAATTCAAAGAAGATATGAAGGGACTGATATATGGGTGATGGAAGAGCAAAAGTGGAGGTGGAAAAGGTACCATCTCCAGAAGTTTTTAGAACAAATGGACTGCTGTGAATCAGGAATAAAGACCTGGCCTCGGATCGAGGCATTTTAGGAGGAACCACAAGCAAGGTGCTGTTGGTAGGGTGAATGCAGCAAAAGAACATCAACTAAGAAGGTGTTAAAAGCAAGAGAAAGAGCAAAGAGATCCAACTCAATAGTCTCATCTCCTTCATCTCCAACACCTACCAAGATAAATACCAGACCAAAGATTATAATAGATTGCTAAAGATTTCTAATCCCTATGTATCTAGAATCACCAAATCCTCATTTTCCTAAACCCCTACTTCTCCAGGCTAGCTCCTTGGAAACCTAATCTCTTGCTCAAAATCTAGAGGACAATGTAGAAGCTCCAACAGTAATACAATAGCAAAAAACCATAGAAAGCAGCACTTTTCTAAGATCTTACTCCTCAAGCAAGAACCAAAAACTCTTGATAGTGCTCTTCATTAAGGATGCAATTGAGCTAAACCGAGTTAAATAGCTGGAAGCTCGAGCTTGACTCGACTCAAAATACTTGGCTCGAGATCGATCGAGTCTTAATATCCTAAAGTCGAGCTTGGCTCAATGAAAGATAGGTAAAACTCGAGATCAACTGAAATATCAATCAAGCTAAGCTCAAAATCGAGCCTTAGCCTATTAATAATATATGTATTAATATATATATTATAATAAAATAATATTACTAAATATATATATAAACTCGAGTAGACTTGTGAGCTTTGAATAGAATATCTTACTACTCGAGCTCGATTCGAAAACTATTCGAGCTTGACTAGAGCTCAATAATAACTGAATCGAGTTAAGTTCAGACTCGAGTTGAGCTCGAATAGCTCGTGAAAAGCAAGGCTCATTTACACCCCTACTTTTCATTTTCTTCACCCAAGGTTTGGAAAGAGAGGAAGTAAAGGGAGAGAGGAAAGAGGGGGAAAAGAATCTAAAGAGAGAGGGGAAGATAAGGATAAGGGTAGGGACGGCGGCAAGCAATGGATGGGAGTAGCAGCGACGATGGCCGTGGGTTCACCGGCATGGGTTGTATGGTCATCTTAGGGAGACTGGTTGAGGGAGAAGATGGGGTTTGGATATTTTGGTCTTTTAAATCTGGTCCCATTTTAAATGATACAAAAATCCATTTCAGCGATCAACTCTAAATAATTTGCCACATGTGCACTAGCGGTGGGCTCTATCCTATATTGAGCAAATTGAAAAATGTAAAATTGACATTACAGCAATTGAAGATGCAAAAAATATTTATAAATTGAGATAAAATACAATGTTATTTACTTTTTATTCAAAGATTTAACTTCTCATTTTCTGTATTTTTTCATACTACAGTTTTCCATTCTGCTAGCACTGAGTTAAGCAGAGTAATAATCTGTTCCCAAATAGAGAAATTGATTCCATAACATCTAAGAGATCTTATTAAATTATGCAATATTCTTATATGCATTTGCATAGTATATTTAAGGTTTATCTTATAATTTTTGAATTCTTCATAAATAATATGTATTCCGTCGCCCATTATTCATTATATACACATGAGAGAAAAGAATTAATATATATTTTTGTTGCAAGGCTCAAAATCTGAAGTAGAGCGACTCGAATCGAGTGAGACTGGGTTGGAATGATCCTTGCAATCCGATGAAAATTTCTCCAATCTGCAAAACCAGTTAAGAAACTGGATAGGGATCCTCTGGTTCCTAACCGTCCGATGCTTAAATCAGTTCGAGCCTTGAGAATAAGGATAGAAAAGAGTGGAAGAGTAAGAGAGATTGAGTGGAACATGAAGAGGGCTAGGTAGGAGCCAAGGTTCTGACTTAATTTCCTACCAACTGAATCTTTCCTAGTTCCAGAGAGTAGAATCTACCTATGGAGGATCCCTGATCCTCTATTTATAGAGGAGATGGGGAGGCCGTTCCAAATTGTTAGACTATTAGAGGAGTTGTTAGACGGTTAAAGAGCCATCTGTGAGCTGACATACAGCTGTGCATATGAGCTTGGATATGAAATCATGGCCAGCTGTGGCTGGATTGTAAAAACCACGGGGGCGTTCACAGAACAATTAAGTCTGTCACTATAATAGTTCTCTTCGGTATATGATCGGGTGAGATAGAGACGTCATAATAGTCATCTCGGATATAGGAGGCATCGAGATTTAGATCGATAAATATCCAACCTGAATATTTTCTTGTCAGCTGAGATGTTATCCGGACAGAATACAAAGATGTCTTTTATTCAGGTTGGTAATATACCGAGCTGAATCTACTAACTGATAAATTAGTCTGCTGAAATTTAGTACTTTGAGATTGATATCTCTTTGATTTCATATAATGATGCCACGTGTCTTGAGGTTGGTTTAATGTACCAATATTTTGCCCCTATTCCTATGTTCAAGGTGATAATTTTTGATCAGACTAGGAAGTAAAATATCTTTATAAGGTTGGATTTTTATCAATTTGGAAGGCGTTTGCTATAGAGACCGGAGTTTACCAGTCAGGATATCTTATTTTCGAATTAAAATTTTTGATCCGATTTCTTACCGATCAGGAGATCTCATTTTTGTATTTGCCTTTTGACTCAGTCTTTCACTAACCAGGAGATCTTATCTCCATGCCTAAATTTTAGTTCGATTTTTACCGATCAAGAGATCTTATCTTCGTACTTGAATTTTCGGTCCGATCTTCACTGACCGAAAGATTTTATCTCCACATTTAATTTTTAGCTCGATTTTTCATCGATCAGAAAATCTTATCTTTATGTTTAAATTTTGATCCGATTTTTATCGATCAAGAGATCTTATCTCCGTACTTAAATTTTCGGTCCGATCTTCACCGATCGAGAGATTTATCTCTATATTTGACTTTTGGCTCGATTTTTTATCAATCAGGAGATCTTATCTGTTCTTGCTTTTTTACTCGATTTTTATCGATCAGGAGATTTTATCTCCATATTTTACCTCGAAATTTTTTGGACTAGTGTTGTCGCCGCTTGAAATAAATACGACACACCTCGAGAGCATCAAAATTAATTACTTGGTTGAAAACCAAGAGACTTAACCTTTCAAAAAATGATCCGCCAAATCTTCTATCATCATTGCTTGGACGGATGGTTTGAAAATATCAATAAAAATGCATCATTTGTCAACACCTGATTGGCTTATCAGCTTGGATACGGATTGGTCTGACGTGGCTAAATCTGGAGGGAGATATGCCTAACCGTCATCTGCTCGAGTGTCGGATCAATGCCAGCTGTCACAAATCAATAAGGAGGTCAGTTAATCCAGGCCATAGGTTCGCCTATAAAAGATTTTTACCCCTCGATCACTGTTCATTTCTGCTGCTATCATGTGAAGATGCTGTCGTTACCGTGTGAAGATGCTACCAAATTATTTCAGAGACTTCTCTGCATTGAATGGCCATCGGAAACAATGAAAAGCTTCACCGAAGTGGTAGGAAAGGAGTTCATTCTTCATCTCTCGGGAGGATTTCACTTCTCTTTTAAGTATCGATCCTCTCTCATTTGTTCTCTTTCAGCCGTAGGGTAGCCTTTCTTTCTTTTTCAATTCTTTTCATTTCTCCTTCATATTTTTCTCGAGAAATATATCCAAGAGAGATAAAGGGGAAAGAGACCATAGATAACTTACAAATTAGGTCGACCCAGCCTTTATTGGCTATTGAGGCAGGAAATTCATCCCAGAAGGATCCTGAAATCGGTTCCATAGGTGAGGGGATTCCGAATTATAGCGTAGAATCTCCTGTGCGTGGTCTCACGGACTACCTCGGTCCAAAATATAGAGATATATTTGATCGAGGAGAACCTCAAAATTCTTAAAAAAAATATGATATACCCGACGAGTATGAGATGATAGTGTCAGGTCCAGAAGGTCAGATTTCTGAACCTCCCGAGAGTTGTATAGCTTTCTATGATGAGTCCCTTCGATCCAGTCTGTGGTTTCCACTGCATCACTTTTTCGTAATATTTTGACTTTTATAAGATCCACCCCACCCAGATAACTTCAAACGTAATTAGAATGATCATAGTATTCATAATCATGTGTAATTTCCTTCACATAGATCTTAGAATCTCTCTGTTTAGGTCTTTAGTCCTTTTGAAAAGGCATCTAAGTGAGAAGGACTGGTGGTACTTTTCATCTTGAAAAATTATAAGTTCGGACCTAGTCTTCTCTCTTCAATTTACGGTTGGAAGATCATTTTTTTTCATCCGGGCTCCTATTCCATGAGATATTAGGACTTTCTGGGTACGTCCGGACACGAAGCATAATTTCAATGATGAAATTCTTTCGGGGATGAGATGGCTCATTCAATCTTGATTACCACTAAAACACCCAAGCTATCCTCTCTGATAAATGATCAAGCGTTGTATGATGCTGGTATCAGTTTGTACTCTCCTCGAAGTAAGATCGAAGTGTTTACTTTTCAATTTTTCCTTCTTTCCCATTTTCATTATTCTAAAATATGTCTAATGCAGAAATGAGTTCAATCCAAAGAGGATGGAGGATAGAAAGAGAAAGGATCAATCAAAGCCATCTCCTGCAGCCCCACACCAAAAGAGTCAAAGGCATGGAACCTCTTGCTTAGGCGTTGTCTTGATCTTCTTTAGCGACCCCTTCTCCGGCTAACTCGGAGAGAAGTAAAGCTTGTCGAGGACCACAAAATTCTCCCTGGACCTTGTCACTGGAAACCCCACCTCACCAACCCACTTTGATGAGGATCAAAATAACAATGCCTAACCTGCGCCTCCTTCCAAAGAGACAGGATGCAAACCAACCGCAACTTCCACAGCCCTGTCGAGCTCGATTGAGAGAGATGCCGTGACGTGAATGTCATTTTTGGAGCAGCCCCAATGGGACCACAATCTTTTGAATCAGTGATGCGGACCGTTGATCTAGAAGCACGTCGAAAAATAAACCAGAGGAGATCGCCAACCACAACTTCGAACAGCTCATGCATGTGAGTTTTTCTTTTTTTCTTTGTTTCTTTTTCTCTCTTTCTTTTTTTATTTCGATGAATGACCAATCTAAACCTTTGTCTTGCAAGTCACCATCGATTTCAAGGTCATGTATGAGAACATAGCCTACTTGTTGAAAATAAGAGGCCATGGATGCCAATCTGATCATTCTCCAAGAGGAGAAGAAAAAGAAATTTGAACTCACTGCGAGACTCAAACATCAACTTGAAGAGAAGCTGAAGGCACTGAAGGAAAGAATTAGAATCTATTAGACCTTCAGTAAAAAATCAATGATCAAAAGAAGAAGATTTTTGATTGGCACACTATCGTCGAGAAGAATAAGAAACTAGAGCCGAGGCTTACAGAGATGAAGAAAGCCAATGAGGCTCATGAGAAGGCCATCAAGGCCTTGAAAAGTAAGTTAAACAGGAGCAGGACAAGACGGCCAAGGTGGTAGAATCATACAAGGCCTCCGAGGAGTTCGAAAAGGAAGTATCAGAGAGCTCCGAGGGCGCATATGATTATGCCTTCAGTCAGTGCTGCAATTTAATCAAAAAATTATATCCTAAGGTAGATATCTCCAAGATTACTTCGAAGGTGGCCGTCGAGATGGGCGTAAAGAGGAATCTCGAGTTGTCTCCTGAAGCGGTGGAGCCAGTTAAAGAGTCTGGTCGGTCTGTTATTGAAATGAATAGAACTTAGGCCATCGCCATAAAGCCTATATCTACGGTGTCTCCAGTAAAGACTGAGGTTCTCAAGGCCGATAAAAATCGAAGTTTACTACAGCTGCAGAGCCCACTACCGCTGATGTTGCTCAGAGATCGGAGCAAACCAAAAAAGAATCGATCAAGAAGAATTCTAATGCACCGATAATCATTCGATAGAGATTTTTCTTCTTTTGAGGTGTATTGACCAGATACAGGTCTTTTTTTTTTTGAAACATGTAAACCTGATATAGGCTTTCACTTTTGCATTTTTCTTTCACATCAATGTAAGAAACATTTTTCAAGCATCATGATTTGGCTCATGCATTCTAGTAAATTTTATTGCTTGCCAGGATAAATAATTACATATATCTTTATAATTCAACAGAATCGAAAATTGGTAACCTTAAATTACTTGTCATCAATTAATTGAAAGTCGTGGTTCGGACGTACCTTTATTGGTATGACCTCGAACGAATCAAGTTTAAGATTCGATCCAAAGACCAATATTTTCAAGAAACCCAAAGACAATCTCGCTCCAGTGATCAATATAATATCTTATCGGTTCAAAATCGATGTAAGATCCTTTCGGTCTCATGTTTGGTATAAGACTCATCAGTTGATGGGGGGATCAAGCCCTTCGGGGTTGTGCTGGACTGAAATCTGAAATAACATCCTCATCTCCCAGGGCCACACCTGACTGAAATTTGAATCAGCATTCGTGCCTTTCGGGGCTCTACCGAACCGAAATCTGAATTATTCATGCCCTTCTGGGCTCTACTGGAGTGAAATTCGGAGAAATCAGAATTAACATTCATGCCCTTTCGGGGCTTTACCAGACTGAAATCTAGATTGATATATATGCCCTTAGGGACTTTACCGGACTAGAATCCGAATGGATATACATACCCTTGGGGTTTATTTGATTGAAATCCGGATTAATATGTATACCCTTTGGGGCTTTACCAGATTGAAATCCAGATTGATATATATGCCCTTCGGGGCTTTATCGGACCGAAATTCGGATCTGTATGCCCTTCGGGGCTTTATCAGATCGAAATCCGAATTGATATGTATGCCCTTCGGGACTTTATCGGACTGAAATTCAGATTGATATATATGCCCTTCGGGGCTTTATCAGATCGAAATTTGGATTGATATGTATGCCCTTAGAACTTTATCAGATTGAAATCTGGATTGATATATATGCTCTTCGGAGCTTTACCGAACTGAAATCCAGATTGATATATATGCCCTTCGAGGCTTTGCCGGACTGAAATTCGGATTTATATATATACCCTTTGGGGCTCTACCAGTTTAAGAACTGAATCTCGATAAATGGGAGAACATGACATACAAGAAAGCTCGTTAGAGAATTCTCATTGATAATATTTTTTGAGATTTTCAAAATTTCAAATGCGGAGAATAATAGACCCATCTAAATTCTCAATTCTATAAGCCTCTGGATGAATTACATCAATGATTCGATAAGATCCTTTCCAATTGGGAGCTAGTTTATCTTGCTCAGTAGGTTTTGAAACTTCAGCTCGTCTTAGGACGAGGTCACCCTTCTGAAATAACTTCAATTTCACCCAGATATTGTAATACTTAGCAATTATCTGCTTATAGGTTGCCATTCTAATATGGGCTTGTTCTCTCACTTTATTAAGAAGATCCAGATCGATCCTCAATCAGTCAAACTTGATTGTCTCATAAAAATTTCTGACTCTATCAGATAATAGGCCAATCTCAACTGGAGTCATAGCTTCAATCCCATAGATGAGCCTGAAAGAAGTTTTTCTATCGAAATCCGATATGTGGTTCGGTATGCCCATAGTATACTCTACAGCTCTTCAACCCATAACCCTTTTGCATCAGCGAGCCTTGTCTTCAAACCCTGAAGGATTGTTCTATTAGTTACTTCAACCTCATCATTTGACTGTGGATGTTTAACAAAGTCGATGATCAATATAAAATTTGGAGCAGAATTCATTAAACTTGAGTTGTCAAACTACCAACCATTATCAGTGATCATGATTCAAGGTAACCAAATCGGCATATTATAGATTTTCAAACAAAATCTTGCATCTTTTTCTCTTTGATTTGGGCTAAAGGTTCTGTCTTTACTCATTTTGTGAAATAATCAATGACCACTATCAAAAATTTCTTTGGCCTGCCGCTACTGGAAAAGGCCCCAATATATCCATCCCCCATATTGCAAAAGGCCAAGGAACGATAATAGAAATAAGCTTAGTAGCAGGTAGATGTTAGATGTTAGCGTGTCTTTGGTATTGGTCATACTTGTTGACAAGATCAGCTGCATCTTTTTGAATAGTTGGCCAATAGTAACCTTATCGGATTACTTTATAAGCAAGTGACCTACCCTTCGGATGGTTTTCACATGTCCCCTCATGTACTTCTGGAAATGCATAGTCAATTTCAGATGATGTCAAGCATCAAAGTAGAAGAAGAGAATAAGATTTCTTATAAAATGGTGTTCTTGAAGAATATACCATGGAGCTTGTTTTTAATATTTCTGGCCTTGGTTGGATCATCGGGCAGAACTCCTTTAGATATGTAATCTACGAAGGGATCAATCCAACTCGACTCATGACCGATCTGAAATATCGAGAACATCTCAATACTAGGCCTATCTAACTATTCAATTAGTACTTTCTGATTCAGTTCGAAAAAACTCAAAATGACGAGGTGTGGCAGAGCGTCAGTCCTAATATTTTTCGATCTAAAAATTTGGAGTACTTCAATCTCTTCAAAATTTTCAGATAGCATTTTGATATTTTGCATATAACGAGCCATCGTAGAATCCTTGGCTTCAAAGTGACCCTGGACTTGACCGACGACAAGTTACGAGTCTATAAAAATCTTAATTTCTGACTCTGAGCTCTTGTCATTTTCAGACCTACCGTTAAGGCTTCATATTCAGCACCATTATTGAAAATATAAAAATTGAACCTTAAGACCTACTCGATTACGAATCCTTCAGGACTAGCTAGAATTAAAACAGTGCCACTTCTCTAAAAATTTGAGGCTCCATCTACATGTAGGATCCAAAATAAATCATCATTTTTAGGACTTGTTGGGATTGACCCATCATCTGGGACAGTGCACTCTACAACAAAATCAGCTAGTACCTGATCTTTGACTATAGTTCGAGATCGGTAGTGGATATCAAATTCACTGAGTTCAATAGCCTATTTGGCGATCTGACCTAAAGTATCAACTCTTTGTAATATTATTCTGAGCGACTGGTTTGTCAATATTGTAACAGTATGAGCTTGAAAGTAAGGCCTGAGTTCCGGACTGCCATGATCAAAGCATATATCATCTTTTCGACCTTTTTATACCGGATCTCTGCATCTCGTAACAGTTTGCTGGTATAATAGATAGGCCTTTGAATATCTATTCTTTTCGAATAAGAATCGAACTGACTGCATAAAATGAGATGAAAATATACATGTATGATTTTTCATCTTCGACCGACTTAGAAAGATGTGGAGAGCCAAGATACTTCTTAAGATCTTCAAAAGCAGTCTGGCATTCTTCTGTCCAGCTGAAATTCTTGATATTTTTTAATATTTTAAAAAATACAAGGCATCTTTTAGCCGACCTAAAACAAATCGACTGACTGCCACCTTTCCGATGAGCTGCTGGATTTCTTTGATAGAGGTCGGATATTTTATTTGCAATAACGCTCGAATCTTTTCAAGATTAGCTTCTATTCCTCTTTGATTAATGAGAAAATCAAAAAACTTACCTGAGCCAATTCCGAAGGCATATTTGTTAAGATTTAGCTTCATCTAGTGCCTCCTAAGTTCTCCAAATGCTTCCTTCAGGTCAGTAATATATCGATCCTCTTCGGTGCTTTTTACTATCATGTCATCAATATAGACTTCTATATTCTGATCAATTTGTTGCTTGAAAACTTTGTTGATGAGGTGCTGTAATGTAGCATCTATATTTTTAAGACCAAAAAGCATCATTTTGTAATAATACAAATCTCTTTCAGTAACAAAGATAGTATTTTCTTATTTTTTGGAGCTATTTGAATTCGATTATAGCCTGAGAAAGCATCCATAAAGCTTAGCTTGTGACCAGATGTAGCATCTACAAGCTGATCAATCCTCGATAGAAAAAATTATCCTTCAGACAAGCTTTATTGAGATCTTTATAGTCGATGCATATCCTCCATTTGCCATTGGTCTTCTTGACCATAACAACATTAGCTATTCATTTTGGATAATGAGCTTTCTTGATGAATTTTGCTTTTAAAAGCTTGTTAACTTTCTCATTGATGGCTTTGTCTTTTCAGGACAAAATTTCTTTCTTCTGTTGAACCGGTCTGAAATTTAGATCCACATTTAGTTCATGAATAATCACATCAACAGAGATACCAGGGATATCAAGGTCGACCAAACAAAGATGTCAGCATTTGCTCATAGAAACTTAATCATTTTACCCCTTAAGCCAGGCTTGAGGTTTACACCAATCTGGATCGTTTTTCTCAGATCATCTCCCAAAGAAATGGCTTCAAGCTTTTCTGTCGATTCACCTCGAATTTTTTTGACCTCATCCAATGCATCCGAAATATCAACTGGCACAGTTTTCATCGATTACTTTATCTTAGCAGAAATCATAAAATACTGTCAAGCCACCGTCTAGTCGCTACATATTTTACCAACTCCTTAGTCGGGAAACATACCAGCAGATGGTAAGTAAAACAATGGCTTTGAGAGTATTGAGACCAAATCGATCGAGAATAGCATTATAAGCAGATGGAACTTTGACCATTAGAAAAGTGAGCAGCACCGTTGACTGTCTTGGTTTCTGTTCTGCTGTAACCGGCAAGATAATTTCTTCCTCAACCGCCATTGAATTTTTTGAGAACTCGATGAGGGAAGTATCAACCAGTCTGAGCTGTCCGACCAGATTTATTTTTGAAAAAGCATCATAGAATAATACATAAGCAGAGCTTCTATTATCAACAAGAACTCTTTTTACATCATATTTTGCTATCGTCATAGAGACGACGACAGCATCATTATGAAGGATTTGAATCTCCTTTACATTATTTTAAAAATAAATAATATCTTCAATTCTCTGCTTCTTGGGAGATGGGTCATCAGTGCTAGGTAGGATGCTGGATATCATATTAATAATACCAACAGTTGGTCGGTTATGGTCATAAGAAGTTTCTTCTGTTGGAAACCTATATTCTCTGATTTTGGCCAACCTAACATATTTGCTGAGGTAATCCCGACGCATCAAGATTTCTATCTCATCTTGCAGCTGCCTGCATTTCTCGATGTCATGGCCATGATCTCTGTAGAAGTGGTAATTTTTCGCTTATCTCTTCTCTAGAGGGGCCTTCAAAGGACCAAGCCTTCGGAGATATTTTTCTCCTTCAATTTACATCAGAATCTGAGCTCGAAGAGCGGACAGAGGGGCATAAGAATCAAAACGCTGAGGTGGGCTTCTTGAATTTGGATTTTTTTGGGATCGATTTGAATTTTCAGTCTACCGTATCTCCTCATTCTCCCTTGGCCATTTTCTATTTTTATCCTTCCTTGCTTGCCTTAAGATAGCCTCCTCTTTCTCGGTTTGGGCATACTTATGCACTCGATCAAGCATCTCATCGTAGATATCCGAAAAGTTCTTATTCAGAAAAAAAATCAGACGATTGCTCTGGAGTTTTCTTTTCAAAGCAAACATGACAATTGATTTATTGAAATTCTTTCCTTCCAGAATGGCCGCGTTGAAACAAGCCACATACTTTCGGAGATCCTCTCCTTCCTGTTACAGAACAGAAAAAAAGACTATCTACATACCTCAAATGAGGTATGTTATTACTAAAATAAGTGACGAATAGTCTCCCAAGCTGCTCAAAAGAAGAGATACATCCTTGTGATAGTCCAGAAAATCACACCCTCACTACCTTCTTGAGGGTTGCAGAAAAAGTGATGCACAATAGAACATCGAAAGCTTCTTGCAAAGCCATAAGGGCCCTATAACCCTCGATATGATCCATTGGATCAATTGAACCATCAAAAGACTCGATGGCAGGCATCTTAAACCGATTTGAAACTGATTCATTCAAGATCTCATGAGAGAAAAGAGATTGAAGATTGACGCTATCCTTATTCTGAGATCGACCTCCTATCTGGAGCTCCATTAGACATTTTTCAAGATCTAGGACTTTGTGCTCTAGGTCGCCCCCTCTTTAAACTTTTAGAGTACTAAGGACAAATTTACTGTGAGCCTCATCAATGTAGTGTTCATCTTGATGGATTGGTTGAGAGCTGTGCTGAGACAAAGCATTCGAAGAAGGAGCTTCTTTCGACTGTTGCTCTTTTTGAAACTGTTGAATAACTGCTGTCTGGGCTTAGACTTGCTGAACAAAGAAGCTGAATTGTTGAGGATCAACAGTAATTGATTGCTGTGGTGGTGCCTCAGGTGCTCCTTCTAGAGCGGAGGGAGAGGGATTCTGAGTTCGTACCTTGACCATCTTTTCTACAAAGAAATCAGAAAGGCCCTCCTAGCACCAATCTGTTGCTGTAAGACTCAAAATATGAAGTAGAACGACTCGAATCGAGTGAGGTTGGGATGGAATGATCCTTGCGATCCGATGAAAATTCCTCCAATCTACAAAATCAATCAAAAAATCGGATGGGGATCCTCCGGTTCTTGACCCTTTGATGCTTAAGTCTGTTCGAGCCTTGAGAACAAGGGTGGAAAAGAGTGAAAGAGTAAGAGAGATTGAGTGGAACAGGAAGAGAACTGGATAGGAGCTAAGGTTCTGGCCTAATTTCCTACCGACAGAGTCTCTCCTAGTTTCAGAAAGCAGAACCTACCTATAGAGGATCCCTGACCCTCTATTTATAGAGGGGATGGGGAGACCATTCCAGAATTTGTTAGGCCGTTAGAGAAGTTTGTTTGACGATTAGAGAGCTATTTATAAGTGAGCTAGCGTACAGCTGTGCATATGAGTTGGACATGAGATCGTGACCAGCTGTGACTGGATTGCAGAAACCACAAGGGGTGTTTGTAGAATGACTATGTCCGTCACTATAATAGTTCTCTTCGGTATGTGGTCGGGTGAGATAGAAACGTCATAATAATCATCCTGGATATAGGAGGCATCGAGGTTTAGGTCGGTAAATATCCGATTTGAATATTTCTTGTCAGCTGAGACATCATCCGGACAGAATACAAGGATGTTCTTCATTCAGGTAGGTAAAATACAAACTGAATCTCCTAACCGATAAATTGGTCTGCTGGAATCTGACGCTTTAAGATTGATATTTCTTTGATCTCATATGATGATGCCACGTGTCTTGAGGTTGGTTTAATGCACCAACATATATGATGCATGTTGTAGTTATACTAACATTATTACATTTAGTAACAACATTTTTTTCTTATAAAATATTTCTCATTTTCCCTTTAATCAAGAATGGTTGTTTAAACCTATTTTGTTTTTTGTTTTGAAAGAATTAAAATAAAAAATTGTTGCATGGCCAAGGATACACTAGTGCGCATTTGCCATGCGAACGCACAACGCTTAGACGTGCTAGTGCACACGGGATACAGGTGCGTGGTGCCTAGCTGCGCTGGGTGCACTGTCCCATAGATGCACAGCCCGCAGCTGCACTAGGGCGTGCTGTCCTGCGGACGCACGGCACCCAGCTACACTAGGCCACACTATCACATGCGGGTGGGCTAGAACATGGGGATGTGCACATTGATGCGTGGTTCAAAAAAAATTTCTTATTTAGTCATGTGCGGTCAACAGACCGTGCAAGATGCGTGACAAAACGGGGGCAGGCACTCGTCAATGCGCGATCTCATGGAGCGCATGGGATCATCCTCTAAAGTTTTAAACAAAATTTCAAAGTTCATGACATTCACTACAGGGCTCCAAAAAATGCATATATTAGAAAGATTATTCTTAGAGCTTTCTAATGATACCAAGACTCGAACATAAAAAATATTATGTAAAAAGATATATTAAATAAAAATTTGCCTTTTAATCTAGAGATTGTAAAATCTTCCACTACAATGAATGTTAGGCTACAAAATTTTCCAGATTCTTAAATAACACCAATGGGAGTACATACCCCTACAAAATCTTGGCCTAACACTAGGTATGTAAAAAGTTGCCATTAACTAGGTTTTAAGATACGTAGATTTGCAAATAAGAGAGAACCGATATAACAGCCAACAATGAGACTTCAATTGCATATTATAAGTCAAAATAGATTACAAATTCAACCATTAGGCTCCTACACCAATAATAAAAAAAACTTGATAAAATCTCGATTTTGTGAGTTACCTCGGAAATGCGCAAAAATAGAACTCATAGAATATGATGGGTTGAATTACGTGTTTTGCCACTAATGGAAGGCACTCTAAATCATATGTGCAATTGTAATGGAAAGCGCACGAAAAAATACATCATGCAAGTACTTTTGATGCAAGAACAAGGTGAACTAGAGTATATCTTATTATTTTTCTTTGAAATACTTAAAGAATACATAAGAGAGATTTTGGATGTGAATGAGGGAGGAAGAAGGAAAACTACCTGGTAGTTTCTTCTCTACTCCCAATTATTCCCTCTAATATTTAGAGTTTAGATGATCTTGGTCGGACTAGCCCTTTATAGGTAGCCCAACCAGATCCAAAACCCAACACTAAACATCAAATGCTGGATGAAAACTGGTTGACCAAAAGATAAAATTGATAATTGCACGAAAGATCATGGTAATAGGCAAGGCCACTTAAGTGTTTTTACTTTGGATCTTAGAAAAGATAAATAGATTAAATTCATAGAAAAAGGCTCCAATAATGAAATTCGATAGCTCCACTAATTTTATAATCTAATATATATATATACATATATACACATATATATATACACACACACACACATATATACATACATATACACACACACATATACATATACATACACACACACACATACATATATATACATATACATATATATATACACACATAGACACACACACATATAAATATATTAAAATGAAGGCATACAATCTATCGTTTCACCATCTATGCATCCTATTTAATGTTGCACAGAATCGGAAGAGAAACGTATATGCCCAGGAGAACATTCATGCCTAGAAAGAGAGATGGAGGGTCTTGGGCGAAGAGGCCTCCAATTTAAGTGCCATAAATATTCAACAAGACTAAGAAAGATGTATTTTACATTAAAAATTTCATCCAATTATCAATTTTACAATAAAGTAATTATTCTCTTTCAAACACTTATTCAAGAATATCTGAATAATTTATTCCCGGATCTAATGTATAAGATGGGCAATAACAAATATATTAATATATTTGCAAACTTCTTCCATTTCTTCTGCAAGAATGATCAGCTGCCACATGTATAAGTGCATTATATCCATACTTAATTAGTCCAACAGCCCTCCCATCCCTACACAATTAATTGTTTGTAGTCACTAAACTAATAGCGTTTGGATAGCAATAACAGCCCCATCTCCTTACCAAGAAGGACGTGTGGTTTTTGTTGCGACTGTTTCATAATATTGAACTTAATTATGCAATCAAGAGATAAAATGTTTAAATCAAATGTTATCACATTTATTAGTTCTCATCGAACGAGCACTGTTAGATCATGATTAGACGGTTGGTGCAGGGCCGCTACGTCCAAACTAATTTGATCAAGGGTTTGAGTCCAATTTTTGATGAGATTAGATTTGGAAGGACGTTGGATATAGGCCATCGGACAGCTAGTGCAGGGATCCATTTAGGATACAATCTAACGCCTGCCATTTGATTGAACGGGCACTAACAGCCAAATCACATCAGTGCATTTGAACGTCGTTGTTGGTCTAATGTTGCATCGTGCTCATGTATTAAGTGCAGGGTTCACCCCTTCGGAGTGAAGCTATGTTGGTCATGGCTAAGAATATATCACCACTGTACATAATTATTGAAGTTATGATCTGGATCATTTGATGCAATTGATTTACCAAGTTAATGATGCCTCCACACTATTAATGAGCACACCAACTGCAATTTTGAAATACATTGCGTAATTGCTGGGGTGCAATATAGGATGCATGCAACTATAATGTGGTACAAACTAATATTTGATTGTTAGTTTGTCACACAAAATTCTAGAGAAACTTAGCTCATCTATGGTATCCAATAAATAAATAAAGATGATCTAATCCGGGAGCCAAGACTCATCCTCACCAAATAAATACATAAATAAACACTTCAGAAAGCTATAAATTTATTAAGTTTATATAAAACAGAGTTTGTTAAGGTATTCTATTAATATATTTTACGAGACTTTGCCTTCTTAAAGTGCTAAACATATTCATAAAATTACACCCTGCGCATAACTCGGGTTATATGCTTAGTAAAACATTTAATAGTGAGGGGAGTTATATTAAATATCCATTTAAATAAGCATCAAAGTTTATGAATATATTAGCATTAGAATATTGTGCAAGAGCATTTAATGTGATGGAGGAAATAAATTGAAGTTTTGACTGGTCATACTCAAAAATTAAGAAGTGCAATCATTGTCTCACTGAATCAAGTGGCATAATGAAAAATCCAAGTTTTAAGGACTTGTGTAGTAAGCGCTATCTATTGTTAACCGTAGCATATTGATTTAAACTGCTTATTGTTATCCGCAGTTTGTGATTAATTGATTCTTAATTATTCTGACCATGAAGAAAACACATAGAAGCATAAAAAAAATAATTTGCAATGTAACTCAACAATGGAAGGTAATATTGTGCAAAGAAAGGGAAGTGGACTGCTAAAAGAAGTTTAATATTTATGTAAAATTTCATGAACCAAAATCATATGAAAGCATGGATAGTGGAACTTGCCTTTCTCCGAAGCTCAGCAATTGAATCAAATAGAAGTTGGTTCTGCAAAAGAAAGGAGCTCTGATAGCATTAGCAAATATTCATAATGTAAAACACCATCAGGAAAGGCACAAAGCACTCCCTTTATTAAGATATGTAATGCATGCAATGGAAATTTTACCTGTTGCCATGGTAGCAGCTGAAAGGGCATAATAGAAGGAAGCAGTATTTATAGAAAAGCTTATGCGTTTGTTATAGTAGGATTGGAAAAGGAGGAAGGTTGATTTACCTTTCTCGATCTTATATGTCTCAAAGCACTCTCAAGCCGTTGCTCCAGTTGTTGAAGTTCTTTAAGCGCTAAGGAGTCAAGTTGTTCTCCCATCAGATGCCTGAACGTATCACAATATGGAAGCCCATGTCACGTCTTTGTGTGAGAGGTAACTACGTTTATGAAAACCATTTCAATACCTTTGACATTTTTGTAGAGCCTCAACCTTAGATTTCAGTTCACCAAATTCATGTAACCAGCTTCCCTATTTAGAAAATTCACGATGATGTTAGATATCTTGCAAATTTGATGGGTGAGGAGGAATGAAGCATTAAGATGAGCTCTCAAGTCCACTCAATCTTATATCTCATACCTGTGGCCCAGGATCTCCTTGTGCAAGAGCTTTTTCCGCATTTGAATATTGCCGGTAACGTTCAAGAATCTTTTCCATGCTGTTAGGAGGAAAATCAGCATTTCACTTTTTCTATTATCTTGCTACAGATTTGAAGATGTGGATTCAGTTCATGAAGTGTCTGAAAATTCTTATCCATTCTTGCATGTACGGTTAGATGCACCGTAGACATCATTTTGTTAACAAGACTGACATTTGAAATGCTACCATGAATAAGATCCAATCATCAAAGATGTAAGTTTACTGTTAAACTTACCCAAGGACCAAGCTAACAAGAAAAGGAAACTATACAAATTAAGGATTAAAAATGAAATAGCCACAAAGGCACACTGCTGCAGCTGGTTATATGTCTCTGCTGATGGTTCTCCATGATGATAGAAAAGAATATAGCTCTTCCATTCTAGAAGCGAGCCATACATTTTTTGGTGTCGTTATATTTCCTTGACGACTTACCCAACTACTTAAACCAACATTAAGTTTAATGCTTAAAACAGCAATCACTTTTTCGCTGCCTTCTTCCCATCAACAATCAAATGTATATATTGCTTCTGTCTTCATTATGTTGCAGTGGTGCGGGCAAGAAAAAGTGAAGAACAGTGGAAGTCAAAGATGCACCACAATAGAAAACCAAAATTATGGTCCTTCTTGCTCAGGAGAGTGAGCACAGCAGCTTATGTATGTGTCTCTTGTTGGGGATGTCTGGCCAGAACACCACCACTACCACAGAACTTTTTTGATACCATGCATCGCAGTAGGAAGAAAGAAGAAACAAAACAAAAACACAATCAAATACGTGGATTAACCAAAAGCTTGCCTCCACGGGACATGCAAGCTTCACTATGAAAAAAAAAAATACAATAGGAGATCACACCGTACACCCAATCTCTCTCGTATAGGAAGCTCTTCCTCACAAAAACTCTCTCTATAGAAAGACCCCATGAACCTCTAAACGATCGCTGTCTGCTGCCTCATAGTCTGCCTGAAGCACCCCTGCCTCCGCTCTCTGTCGGTGCCCCTCCAGGATCTACTGTCTGCTATCGAAATCTGCTAACGGCTACTGCTCGTCTGGGTTCACGGCCGACTGCGCACATACCACGATCTCTGTTTGTCCACAAGTGCCTTTAAAGGCCTCAGATCGATTCCTACGCGAATCCGGCCTCCTGGTAGCACACAGCAAGCCATTTCACCATCGGATCGCGATCGCTTGCTCATTGGGCCGTTCGATTATGCCTTAGCATGTGTTGTACGCCCTGATCAGCATCTGAAGCACTCGATCAAGCCCAATATCACACCTGCGCCATCCGATCGTGCGTTCGATCCACGAAAACCCCGTAGACCGTGAGAAACCAACGAAAACGCCCGTCGGTCCACCATAGATCACGAGAAATGATTAAGAATCGATCCGTCGGTCCACAAAGTGCCCCATAGACTGCGGTCCGCGGTAGATCATGGTACACCATGCTCCCATGCGCTCACCCGCGCACGTCGCGCTGGGCCAGCCCGCATGCCTGCACGCTAGTCACTGGGCCTGGGCCGCACGCCCGCCGGCCTCCGCCGTCTCATGGGCCATGCCACCTGTTCTGGATTTCTCTCGCACGTATTTTCTCTATCTGGACTCTGTTTGGGCTAATCTTGGGCTTGTTGGACTTTGTTCATCGTCCTGGACCTCGCTGTGGACTCAGTGTGGATCGAATCTTGATGTGTCAAATCTTAATAATCTCCATCTCGACTCGACATTCGACCTCCTCCTAACTCTGAGAGCTTCTGGATCTCCTCACCTCCATATCCAGAGACAATCGTCTGCTGATCATAAATGGACAAATATGAGAGTCGAGCTAAGCCGCTCGATCCCATCTCCGTCGTACGCTGTGCTCCTGACCCGAGACCTGCTCGAGATATCCTTCTACGGCAATAAAATCTCACCCTACGATATCATCTCTCATCCTTTCGAGTCTCGATCTCATATCCGATCCACCTCCATATGGAGCTCCATCTCGCTCTAGACTCCTGGCTCCTAAAGCTCTATCTCGCACTGGGCTCTCTGTCATATAGTAATGTTCTCTCGTTTCTTCTTTCTTCCAGAATAATCCTATCGCCACGCAGCACCTTTAAGATTCCTCCATCAATTACCATCCTGTAGCCTCTCGAATCTAGTCTACTTAGTGAGATAAGATTCTGTTTGAAATCAGAAATGTATCAGACCTCTCCCAATCTCCTCACTGCACCATCATATGTCCTCCAACTGATCGTTCCGATGCCTCTGATCGCACAGCTCGATCCATCCAGTAGATAAACAGTACCCTCACTGCTCTCTAGAGAGTCAAACTGCTCCTCTCTGCAATATATATAATAGGTGTATGCAAAATCTAAAATCTATTGTTGGAAAGAAGTAGATACCTCGTCAGATATCTCCAGGACATCATCCTTTGACTTGCTACTGGCCGTCGCTATAGTAGCCCTCGTTCGATCCCTAGTTGAGAGCAATCTCTGGTTAGATGTCCCAACTTGCCACACTGATAATATCTGATCTTGCTTAAGTCTCTTGTCCTGGATCTGGACTGCCCTTGTCGCGATCTCTTGACGCTCCATCTGCTATCTCCTGCTCCTCCAGAAACCGTCAAAACTGAGCTGCCGCCTGAGCTTGAAGCCAGATTCTCCCTCTTGAAAATCTCATTCTGAAGAATCACCGCAGTGACCTCATCCATCTTGATGGTGCTTTTCTCCACTAAAAGAGCAGTCATCAAGGACTCATACGAAGGAGAAACGATGCTAGCAAGACCAGCACCTATCTTCTCCTCAACTTTTCGTCAACATTGAGGTCGGTGAGGATCTTCTAAAAGTGGTTGAGATGCTTCTACACGCTCTGTCCCTTAGTCATTCGCAGCTGGTAGAACTACCTCCAGAGGAAGAGTGTTAGTGAGAGATTTCACCATGTACAACTCCTCGAACTTCGACTATATCACCGTCGAGAAAGTCTCACCAAGTATATGTATCACCATCTCATGTACTAGGTACAAGCGAATCGTACTCACCACCTGTATCTGAAGCCGCCTCCAATCCTGCACCTCTATGTTAGTCGACTTCTCGCACAAGAGGGTATCAATCAACCCTTACTGGATGAGAACGTTCTTCACCCTTGCTTGCCATAAGGAGAAATTATTTTTTTCATCAAACCTATTGATCTCCACCTTGATTGAGTCTATTTCTCCATCTTCAATTTTGATCACCACTACCGCAACCTGCGCTCTGGTATCGCCTCACTCTGATACCACTTGTTGGGGATGTCTGGTCAGAACACCACCACCACCATAGGACCTTTCGATACCATGCGTCACAGCAGAAAAAAGAAGAAACAAAATAGAAACACAATCAAATACGTAGATAAGCCAAAAAGTTCGTCTCCATGAGGTATGCAAGCTTCACTATGAAAAAAAATTACAAGAGGAGATCACACCCTCAACCCTCATACACCCAATCTCTCTCGCACAGAAAGCTCTCCTTCACAAAAGCTCTCTAGAAAGACCTCTTGAATCTCTAAAACGATCGATGTTCACTGCCTGACAGTCTGCCTAAAACACCCTTATCTCTGCTCTATCGGCGCCCCTCCAGGATCTGCTGCCTGCTATCGGACTCTACTTACGGTTGCTGTTCGTCTGGGTTCACCGCCGACTGCGCACATACCACGGTCTCTGTTCGTCCACAGGTGCCTTTAAAGGCCTCAGATCGATTCCTACATGAACCGGACTCTTAATAGCACATAGCAAGCCATTTCATCGTTAGATCGCGATTGCCCGCTCACTGGGCCATTCAGTCGTGCCTCAGCATGCATTGTATGCCCTAATCAGCATCTGGACCGCTCAATCAAGCCCAGAATCATGCCCTCACCATTCGATCGTACGTTCGATCCATGAAAACCCTCGTAGACCATAAGAAACCATGCGGAAACGCCCATCGATCCACTGTAGACCGCGAGAAATGGTTGAGAATTGATCCGCCGGTCCACGGAGCGCCCCATAGACCATGGTCCGCGGTGAACCATGATAAATCGTGCTTCCACATGCTCACCCGCGGGTGTCGCGCTGGGCCAGCCCATGCACCTACACACGGGGCCTGGGTCGCGCGCCTGCCGGCCTCCACCGCCCTGTGGGCCGTGCCACCTGCTCTAGACTTCATTTACGTGTATCTTCTCCATCTAGACTCCATTTGGACTGATCTTAGGCTTGTTGGACTCCGTTCATAGTCTTGGACCTCGCTATGGGCTCAGTGTGGCCGAATCTCGAGACGTCAAATCCTAACATCTCTTTGTATTAAGATATATGCTGTTTGGTGTAACGTCTACATGTGCCTTATTGTAGAAAGCCAGCAACCCACATTTAATATAAGTAAAAAGTTATTATAAAAGATGCGCATCAAGGATATGGAAGAGAAAAAATGATTTGCATGCAACAAATGAAGCCCTTCTGTAATGTCATACTGATCTAATAAATCAAATATTTAACAAGCTCATGAAAGATTACTAAATAAGTTACATATGGGTCTTAAAACTCAAATACAAATACATGTCAGAGGAATGCCAAAAAGGAGGAAAATAGAAGATTATTGAATTTGTCATCCTGCATAGGACCCTGGACAAGCCAAGAAAGAGGACATTCAAATGATATCTCTCAACAACACCAACACCAGACAACCTATAAGAAAATAGGGTTACAAGGCAAATAAAGACATGCTGCATAATAAGTTAATCAAGTGATTACACAACCTATTTAAAGCTGGTATTAAATGGGTTTTGGAGACATGAAAAATGAAAATGGTTTAAAGCTGACCTATATGGACAAGGTATTGTAGCACGAGCTCCTTGGGGACCGACCATGAGCTCATTCGTGGTATGTTTGTTTCTAGTTGACCCATGTCTTTTCCAAGGATGCTAGGAGTTACATAGGAAAAGTATGTGAATGTTGGAAGTAGAGATATGCCCTAGTAGCCATTTGTGTATTTAACATTAAGATTGATTGAGAAGTCACGGCTATCTCCCATCCATATAGTCACATACGACATAGGGTATATGTTGGCCATCGAGCTAGAAAAGAGCCACAGATACTCCAAAAGTTTATCCAAGTGGGTAAAGTGCTTTTCATAAGGACGACTGAATATTTCTAAGTATGCAAACTATGTTCACATAAGGCCATTAAGATAGACACTAATATCATAGAGTTACTCCTTCGCTAAGGATAGAGCTTGCACTAATACTCAACTGTACCATCACATTGAATAATCAATATTGGTATTCCTTTACAAAGCACCATCAGGGATAGAGATGTGAACAAGCTGCATGAGCTTGCAAGTGATCTCTTGACATAAAGAACAGGACATCATGCAATACTCTGGAGATCTATAAATATGTAGTCAAACCTGTGTATCGATCGTGATGCACTAGACTATGATTCTAGTTGACTGTTTCACCAAAGATTGGATTAAGAAAGATCCTATTTAATTAGAAAAGAGACTGATCTAAAAATTTATTTGTTTACAAATATTAGGCTAGATCAGGTCAAGACTAGACTTGGATCCATCAGCTCAAGTAGGACTAGACTTGGATCAATATTAATCAACTTAGATATGACTCAATAAGGGGCAACCAAGTAGAATAAATGGCCACAGCCCCTGCGATTTAGGGCACCCTAGATATGGCACATCTAAAAGAGGAATCGAAAAGATTTGTCATACTAGTTGGTACCGTACCATACCTTAATAGATGTACCATACTCTATTGGTTTTAAACCAGTACACCATCTCGTACCATAGCAACATTTAATATGCCTTATTGTCTTGTACCATATTGTATATCAACATTGTAATAGAATGATAGCATAGAATTATGGTACCAAGATGGTGAACCTTGGGAGGTAGCAATCCTAAGGTTGGCACCCCTTCCGTGTAGGGTATCCCCGAAGGGTGCAAAGCATGCGCACTTATCAAGAAGGAGGCGGCCCCAATGGACATCTCTCCTTACCTTCTCTCTCTTGGACTTAGAGTCTATCTAGTGCCAGAGAGGGGCATCCAAGTTAGGATGCCACCTCCACGAAGGGGCGCTCCACTCTAAGGATGCAAATGGGTCAGATTGACCCATGAACCAAGCTGACCAACCCTACTTAAATCCAATCCAACCCACTATAAAAAGCCTGTGGGCTGAGTCAAGTTTTAAAATTAGATCAATTTATTTTTAGGTCAGGTCTAGATTTACTAAATTTTGACCCAACCCAACCCAATCCATTTGATTTCTGGATCAATTTTGGATCTTCTACTCTATAACTCGACCTAAACCAAATCTAAACTTAGTGTGCTATTAGGACTCGAACCTATTTTAGCCTCTAAGTTATGATTTAAACTTGTATAAGCAATATTTTAACATAAATATAGGTTTAAATTAGTTTATATCCTAATTTGTTTTGAGGGCAATATTGTTTATGGTCTATTTTTATGATTAATAGTAGTTGGTTTGACGTAATTAATACATTTTTATTATTGATTGTTGAACTTTGACACTAAAGCAAATGATGAAGAGATCATGGTACAAGAAAGCAAGGTGGAGAAAAGCAAGGTAAAGGGAGTCCAAGCTATAGCTAATAATGAATCTCAAGAAGCCTCGTTTCTAATTGATTGTAAAAATGTTGCATCTCAATGGTAGAACACCAGTCATTTGAATTTAATTATTATCTAATACTGCATTATCTACAACAATATATAAAGTCATAAGCAGAATGACCTCTTTAAAAGAGAAATTTGATAATTTATAAAGTGATTAGGAGGTTAAGAATTGCTCCTTTACATAGGTCTAATGACTTCATAATATTTTACATTCATACTCTTCATTGTAGTAGCTCGACTAATTCCAACTATGAATCAATTGAATGAGAAGTATAAGTATTTGACATGACCTAGATCCGATCTGGATCCAAATTTTTTAAGTTGAATCTGAGTTATACATGGATCTGATCTGACCCAAAAGATCCATTATATCAAAAATTTTGGCTGTGGCCCAACCTGACTTGATCAGATTTTCTATTGGATTGGGTTTGGATCCAACATTAAGATCTAATCAAGGAACAGAGTCATGTTGGGGTCACTCCTGATATGATTTGACCCAACCCATTTGCACCCCTACTCCCCTCTATAAAACGAGGTGGCTCCAAGGTAAGGCATCCAAACCTCATATACGCTAAGAGAAAAGAGAGAGGCGCTCAAAATAGGGGGTTGTTTTTCTCCAAGAAGAGTGCAAGTGAAAGAGAGAGCTTGTAGGACAAGCTTTTCTTGTAATATTACAGATTAAAAGCTAGACAAAGCTTTATATAGGCCCATAGACTGAAGCGGTTGGGATAGTAATTCTCAAATAGCCATATGCTTTTACAGCCTAGTTGTCTCCTGGCAGGTGTACTTATATCCTATTATGCATTTAACCTATATACTTATAGTGATCATTCGAAAAAAAAACAATCTTGTTCATACTTTCTATATATGCCGAGCAAGGACTCATCACATCTTTCAATGAAGACCCATGTGGGCATGTGCTTTATCCTATATAGATAGCGCATTGAGGAGGTCTTGGATATTTAGGAAGGGCTAAGTATCTCAATTCATAGCTTATGGCTAACCTTTTTTAAATAAGGTCCTAGATCATTACTTCAGCAATCATCATGGCCTATGTCAAGATAATTTATACTTTTAATGTCTAGATAGCATTAGCATGATGCAAATTTTAATGCCTATTAGTCATGAAATCACTCAACATTTGGTAAAAACACCGAGAATAACTCAACCATGCCCATCCAAGCCTACCAATGATATGACCTCTAATAAGCCAAGGTTGAAGAAAGAAACTTGTATACAAGATTAAAAATCTCAAAGCATCCTATGCAATCAAGATTAGATGCCCATCTTAGAAGTCGGAATGGTTGGAGGCTGCCTTGTAATGGTTAACCTAGCTTTCTTTCATGTACATTTTCTATCTACCTTCTTAGGTCATTAGACAAATGGAAACTATTGTATGTTCCTTTTAATGACCCTATCACTCAACTATGTATGTTCCTTTTAATGACCCTATCACTCAACTATGGGAGGTTATTGCTTAGTTAATTGGAAATTTAGTTGTTTAAATACTAAAGGAGGCCTGGGGTTTAAGGATCCATGAAACATGAATGAAGTAGATGGAACGGAGACTATCTTCAGAAAACACTTCAGTAGGAGTTACTTCAACATAGGATCTATCTTGAAAGTTGCCTCACCCTTCTAGAAAGGTGTCCTACATTGCAATGACAACCTCTCATATAGTGTCTATCTTGAGCTGAATATGGGGATTAAATATTGTTTTGCAAGGATAACTGTGGTGTTGCCTTCTCCTTTCTCTCACTTTTTTCCAATCTCTCCTAGATATACAACAATAAAAATGTCACCACTAGAAAGGTGCTTTAATCCCTCCATGCTTTCCCTCTTCAAAAGAAGTACCAAGCAATCCTTTCCAAATAGCTTCAACAACTTCCACACTTTTTGGAGGTATATTATCTTTCCAAAATGATGATGCTTGTAGTTGGAAATGATACCTAGTCTAATTTTCGCTATCAAACTCTACCATACTTTTCTCAACAACATGGGAATTAGAAGTGCTTTGGCTTACAAGTTGTAGAAAAGCCCCACCTCCCATTAAGACTATCATCGTCATGTAGCTTGCTCTCCTGACAAAATCTTAACTATAGACTACCTTCTAAGAGAAATTAACTGAGGCCATCCTTCTATGCCTATCAGGGCCAAAATTGATGCAAATTTATTAGTTATCTACTATTTAGTGGGACAATACTTCCTGCATTAGTTGAGAATTACAATAGCCTTATCTCCCTCACTAGTTGGCAACTTGACATGTGGACCTTTTGAAGAATAACTATGATCAATCCAAAACCTAAGGAATGGATTTAATCCTTCAATCCTCATCAACAATAACAAATTCTTGCTTCTTATTTCTGCATTCCATCTCCCTTTTCAATCTTATGTCATCTTTCTTCTTTTAAACTACCCCTCTCTAAATAGTTTGATTTGATTCTCTTAAAGAAACATGGGTAGGCCCTTGCCCTCCTTGTGCTCGAATAAAAATCCTAGATGCATGAACAATAGAAGTAATAAATAAAGGAGATCTCTTTTGATGTTGGAGTTTCATGATGTATACCATAAAGAATCCTGCTAAGTGATGGTACAAAACCAAGCCAAAGTATGTTCAACTAGATGGTCCAGGCTTGAGAGTATTGGTTCAGGCCAACCATTTCTAAAAGTTGCAACCCTTTTCCAAACTCCTATGCAAAGCTACGTGGTAGTTGAATCACTTATTTTAGGAACGTCATAGTCAAATGCATCTAGAAGATCATATTTGAGGTTTCAAATATCAATACTAGACCATATATCTTTTGCTTGCTAAATGGTATGGTACTAGTTACCAAACATTTTGCATTGGTGCCATAAACTTGATAAAATGATATGGTACCATTTATACTATCCCATTCCAATAGTATTTGAAACCTTAATCATAACTTAATTTCCATACTATCATCATTTATAGAACATTTATTGTCTAGTTTATTCCTCTTTTGTCATCATAATGAAATTCACAGCTAGTTGATTCATGGCAACTTGATTTACTCAAGTATTGTAGTTACTTGGAATCATGGTCTCTCAAGATTCTAAGCTTAAACATATGACATCACTAGTCAAATTTAATTGAATGGCTCCTCAAATATCATCAGAAACCATCATAGAGATAAGCACTAGGAATAACTGTTAAATTGAAATCATCCTCCATGATTCTTCACATTATGATAATCTAGAATCTACAAAAAATGATATTTTACAAAAGTCAATTTACAAAGATTGATCGCCTATGGCATTAAGTGCCAATCCATAAGAATCTAAATTAAGTTGAAATTGGATGCATGATAGCAGTTAATATTCACAGAATGATATTTTGAATTATCTTCATAAAGCAAGGCATATAAAGATACGGATGATGACCCATTGAGAGAGAGTAGGGAGCCACTCCTTCAATCCACTCAACTTGAACCTCTGAAAAATA
Source organism: Elaeis oleifera (assembly GCA_000441515.1). Lineage (NCBI taxonomy): Eukaryota > Viridiplantae > Streptophyta > Magnoliopsida > Arecales > Arecaceae > Elaeis > Elaeis oleifera. The sequence continues at coordinate 265,317 of KE505170.1, read as the reverse complement.
ATAATAAAATAATAATGCTACAAATAATGCTCTAGATCATTTTGCTTTTTCTTATTCCTCATAACTATTAAATAGGTTCTCTATTTATATTAGTGATGTTTAAGTCTCCAAATCTGGATTGAATTTCTCTTTTAGATGACAAGAAAAATTGGATAGAAAGTAAACTTCATAAGGCCTCTTTTTGTATTAGTGAAATCCACCAATTCAGAATCTAGGTCGGATTCCTCAAGGTAGAAGATAGTAAAAAATTCTACATTTGGACAAACTTGATCTTAAAACTAGTTTTCAACTCCTATATTAACTTTTCTCTTATCATGTCATTTAAATCCTCGAGGTTTAGGAAGTTATACCTTTCTAAAACCTTAATGATCAAGCTTTGGATGAGGTCAATTTTGCTCCCAAACCCAATCTAGACCTATCCAAAATGACTAGAGTGATCTATAGCATGTTTGATGATCCTCCTAGATCAGGACTCCCCTTTTGGAAAAAATTTGCCCTTGCTATACTAAAGTCATAGACCAATACTCCCCTTTATTGAAAGAATCATTGTCATCACCAGATGCTGGAGAAGGCTTTGTGAAAGGATTACTAGGTTCTATAGTTGTAGGCATCAGTTGGGTCATGAGCTTTGTGAGTTGAGTGATATTCTCCAGTTGGCTGAAATGATTTTTCACAAAATCATTTGCCAAGGTAGATGCCGTCCTCACTTTTATTCTTTGGTTTACCTTGACTATTGAAAGCTTTTCTCTCATTTGCTTTTACTGCATGTGAGTTTGAACTATACACCAAGGCTATATAGTGATAGAAAACTAGACTCCAATACCAACTTGATCCAATAGGACCTTCAATCTATGCAACTCAAACCTCTTTAAACTAGACTCCAATAACAAATATTAAAGTGGTGAAAGGGCTCCAAGCTTTTCTTCATTCCTCAAAAATTGTTAGTGAGATTCAATTTTCCAAATCCATGCTGAATTCTTCTTTTCAGTAAAAGAGGAATTAGGTGAAAAGTAGGTAAAACTCCATTTACTTTCTTCCAATCAATAAGCACAAATTCGTTGTACAAAGCCTTTTTTATACTACTAAGGCCTACCTTTCAAAATCTAAGTCAGATTCCTTTTCTAGTTAAAAGAGAAAGAAGTTTTCCTAAATATTAAAAATTTTATATGGAGATAAAATTTATCATAGAGTTAGATCTCAATTTATCCAACTTTATCTCTATCACATCACTAAATTCCTCCTATATTGGAATGTTACAACTTCTTAAAGTTCTAGTTCATGATGGAGTTCTAAATGTTGCAGGTTATGCTGCTAGATCCTTTCTAGATCTAACTAAAGTGACAAGAGGGATCTATAGCAGGTCCGGTGATCCTTCTAGATCAAGTGCATCAAAAGCAAACATGAGAAAAGATCAAATTTCATTCAGCACTCATTAATTCCCTCCATAAATAATTTATGAAACTTTACAAACTCATAAGCCATGTCCAAGAATGACATTTGACGAAATCATGGAAATTTAACAACAAACAAATGCTTTGACTTTTAAGATATGAGAATCTTATGCCTATGGCTAGATCAAAGAGCTTTAAAAGTTTTTGACTTAGAAAACTTTTAACATTAAAATTTTTGACAAAAAGCAGATGGATCAAATATTGTAGAAAAATAATTTATGAAAGAACTTATACTGATAAGTTGGCAAAGTATGCACAGAGGAAAGGGAAACAAATAAACTAGTAACAAAAGGTAAATATGAGAAGAATTTGAAGAAATAAGAGGATAGTATAATCCAAAATTCACCATCTCCGTATTAGATCCCATATCAGTACCATTCTATTACAGTGTCGATATGCGGTTCGATATGAAATGAGACAATATATTAGTACGAAATTGGTACAATATGATATGCCACATACCGGATAATACAGGATGGTATAACAGACCATGGTATAATCAGACTTTTTGACTGAAAATAAGACAGAGCCATCCGATGTCATAATAGCGAGGAGAAAATGAGCGAATAATAGGTAAGAGCATACCATAGATAGGATTCATGAAATTTAGAAGGCCAAACACCTGCTAACAAAACATCTCAGGTTATGGTAAAATTGCCTCAAAAAAGAGAAAACATTAAGAGAATAGTCCCTTAAAGAAGAATAAATGATGAAATAGGTGATCAAAGGGATATGTGCAAAACAATATGAGGAAACATGTTAACATTCAAAGGGAAGAATGAAAGAAATTAGGTGTCATGGACAAACTGATATGTCAACAGTTGCTCATAAATGAATATATATATATATATATATATATATATTGGGCAATCTATTTTCGATCTAAGAAATAATCAAGTTTAAACAAAATAAATGATGACAATCATATTAATAAATAGAAGAATAGGCCTTCAATATGGCATAAGAAAAGGAATTGAGAGAACCAATCCACAAAAGGTTTGATTGTTAAAATAGTGTAATGCCCCGAAAGCGATTGGGTATATTAGACATATTATTTTAAGACATATCATGAGTATATCTTCTATATATGGACATCAAAGTTAGAGGGTTGTGACATGTATGAATGAAGAAATAGTTCAAAAGTGTCACTATTGGTAAAATGACCAAGTGGATGGATCTTTATTCTGCAGGGAGGGATTGTTCTGGACACTAAAAAGTTGTTCACAACTACGAGTAAGATTGGATATCACATTCATATGGTTGCTATTATGTGTAGTATTCAATGATGGATTGAAGTAGCAATTTTCACAATCATCAAATAGTCTACTTTACATATGCACAGTGGATATGTTTCATACTGGACAATAAATGACATGATACCATCTATTGGAAACCACTTTGGAGCTAGAGATATTGATCTCATATGTACAACATAAAAGTTCAAAGCCTTGTGTTTATCTAACAAAGAAAGGGAGACCATCAACTCAGCTTGCAACATCTAAGAATGTTGGGTTGCTGGGTTGTCCTTCTAGCACCTTCAGAGTGCAGTACTTGGATGATCTTTCTCATGAAATAATTTGGGATTACAAAGTTAGGATTATCACCATGATCAAAGGAAGATCAGAATTTACTAAATAGAATATGTTGGCAGCCATAGGGTTCAACATGCCAGACTTGCACTTGATCACAAAGTTGAACCTTTAAAGAAATATAGCCTATCTTCTATATTGGTGACTAAAGCGATGATTGAAGGACGGACAATGCCTCATGGTCGGAATAGAACAAAAAGTCACATTGTTGGAGGTACATCTTCCAATGTTGTAAAGCTTGAAAAATAATATAAAACTTAACATCGTAGATAGAGTAATTGAAGTGGCTTCCGTTCGAATATTTGCTGAAGTAAGACACATGTCAATCTTCTTGAGAGAAAATCTTATACATTATATCGTCACTAAAACCTTATACATCAACAACGAAATGACAATATCATCAGCAAAACAATCAAAATATAATAGCATTTTAACAATTCATGTGCTAATCACTAAAATAAAGCATGGACCTTAATTTTTGTCGGTATATTGTTAAAACCAATCCAAATCATGAAAATTCAAGCAAAGATTAGAAACATGATGAGATATATCTAACACCAAATGATTTCGATTAGACACTTGATGAGTTTTTCAAATGCATCAAACTACTGAAATTTATAAAACATATCAAGATTGACCCATATGTTTATTTAAAGCACAGCCCAATTATACCTCTTTGACCATAAAAGGTGGCAACAGTATACCCATTGCATGAATTGTTTATCAAAATAAGAAGTGCAATTGGATCACCTTGAGTTTTCGCAATAAGGATCTTTCCTGAGCACACCTTGTTATAGTACATTAGCCTTTTTAAATTATATTTGTCTTCCTTTTATCCTCATCATTTCTTGTACCCAAATTCTAGAGTTAATCTTCTTCTTTGTCCTTGCTCTTACCAGTTTGTTTTTCGAGACCAACATGAATCTAAATACTATGCTTAACGCTATTGCCCAAAAGATATATAACATCTGTTATAGTGGAAGTCAGAAGTGTTACTCAACGTTATCTCATGATCACTCTAATCAGGTAAATGTTGAAAAAGTGTAGGTTGGATTCGATTTGGGACTTTAATTATTTCATAATAATTTATATACATTAGAAACTTTTAAGTAATTAAAGACATTATAAATAATTCATTAATAAAGGAAGGTACATAATATATTTTATCTACTTTTGTGAAAAAAGAATGTTTAATACTTATTAGAGGGATAATAAATTCATGAAATTGATTATATATTATGCTTTTATCTGAAATTTTTAATAAACTAAATATATTATTTCAATTTAATTTGATCTGATCTATTTAATAAATAAGTTATATGAGTCGAGACAGTTTAACAATTAGAAGAAAATAATTTTTAATATGAAATCTACTATCAAGATTGTAAGCAATGCACCATTCATGACCAACATGAATCCATATACTGTGCTTAATGCTATTGCCCAAAAGATATATAACATCTATTGCAGTGGCTAGTCAGGAGTGTTGTTAAAAGTTATTTCACAATCACTCTAATCAAGTAAATGTTGGAAAAGTGTAGGTTGGATTCAATTTGATACTTTTAAGTTATTTCACAATAGTTTATATACAACTTTCAAGTAATTAAAATATATTATAAATAATTCATTAATATAGGAGAGTGCATAATATATTTTATCTACTTTTGTGAAAAAAAAATGTTTAATACTTATTGGAGGGATAATAAATTTTATGAAATTGATTATATTTTATGCTTTTGCCTGAAATTTTTTAATAGGTTAAATATATTATTTTCAACTAATAAACAAGTTACATGAGTTGAGACAGTTTAACAATTAGAAGAAATAATTTTTAATATGAAATCTATTATCAAAATTGCAGACAATGCACCATAACTAGGTAATGGTCCAACATATAATTAATGAAAACTTGTATGGAGACTCAATTAAGATAAGAATTTGGACCATTGATCTGTGACACCCGGCCATTTGGGCCTTGGACCAAGTCCATATAAAAGACCAAAGCCCATACAAAAAAAAAAAGAAGAAGAAGACTCCGATGGGAGTCTTCTTCTCCGATGAATCCCGGACGGAAAGAGTCCTAGGACCACTGGAGCTCTAGGACCCCTATAAACAAGCCTCCCCCTCCCTCAAGAGCCGTGGGGAGTCTTCTTCTCCGATGAATCCCACACGGAAAAGAGTTCTAGGACCACTAGAGCTCTAGGACCCCCTATAAACAAGCCTCCCCCCTCCCTCAAGAGCCTCCACGGT
>KE505170.1:227423-239072 GCA_000441515.1 Elaeis oleifera | reverse complement strand
CCGTCGCCGCTTCGAGTTCCATACCGATTTCAAAAGCACGTATCTTCTCCATCCGAGATTCATTTGAGGTGATCTTACTCTATTGGACTCCATTTTTCGTTACGAATTTTGCTATGAGCTCAATATGGATCGAATCTCGAGATATTAAATTTTAATATAAATTTTGGATTGACTCATCTCCTCCTGTATGCATGATTTCTGTGGTGCTTGGTCTTATTGCATTAGTTAGCATAGCAAGTGCTGAATTTTAACGTACATGGAAATCTTGCTGCCTTCTAGGTGTTTACGGAGGATTTTCCCTGTGCAAGCTTCCAATCTGCCATATGTGGCCTGTTATTTTCATGTTGTACCACAGCATGTGGGATTGCTTTAGAAAAACAATGCTCGGCAAATTTGACCATTATCCCCCTTATCATAAGTGGCTGATTTGCTGATGTATTTGTATTATTTCCGGGTATGTAGATAATTATGCGGGTTGCTCTTTTGCTTCACTTCGTGAGTTAATTGCAGCCATTAAGGTTTAACAAGTCCATCACTGATTAGTCATTTAAGATGCATTTGGTTAGTCATTAAAAAATATATTTTTTATTTTTTATTTTAAAAATAAAATCAATAACAATATTTGATAATATTATGAAAATAAAAATCAAAATTAAAAAAATCAAAATAATTACTTTATATACAAACAAATTTTTTTACTTTAAAAATTTACTTTACTATTTTTTTTGCTTTTCCACGTCTAAAACGCCAAATCAAAAGTAAAGAGCCCAAATCCTTCTTTCTCGTCGAGCTCTTCGCCTCTCCACCTCCTTATCTCTTTATTTCTGAATCCTTCTCCCTTATCGAGCTCTTCACTTGCTGTTCCGAAACGTTGTCTTTTGCTTTATAGCAACGTAGTTATCAAATATACTTTTTATTTTTTTTATTTTACTCAATAATAAAAATTAAAAAATTAAAAAATATTTTTTAAAAATAAAAAATCAAAAAATGTAACCAAACACATCCTTAGGTTTTTGGACAAGTACCTTTCTTGCTTAAATTTAAGAGAAATTTGAAATAATTATTATGGTCAGCATTGATTAAGTGATAGCTGGTCATGGAATTCACTTATCCTACTATGTGCATTCCTTGGCTTAGATTTCTTTTCTATTTTATTTGATGGGACAATGGATCATAAAATTTTGCTCAATCATATATTTGAAGGGAGACTTGGTCGTGTGATGATGATGCCAATAATGATGGGGTGAAGATTTGAATCAGGAGCATAACAAAACATTATCTCACAGTCTTGTTAACAAAGCTAACCATGTGGATTGCATCCAGGATCCATGAGTTAAGTGATATTTACATCAATAGCTAATATCTAATCTGTTAAATAAAGAGACCAAACTATCATGTTGATATGTCACATTAATCTATGAGAATCCTCAGGCTCCATGTAACCACTTGGAATAAATATGATTGAATAAGATCCAAAAGTAAGATTTACTATATTATAAAGCTAAGCTTCAGGAGGTCATAATTTGATCAATATGATATCTAATTAAGATAATTTTTTTAAAAAATATAATATTTTTCAAGATCTATAACTTTAGATCAGCTTCCTAATGGGCTAAATTGAGTCGAAATTTCATCGTTTAGTTCTCCAAATAAATCAATCAAATCAAAAATTTTCTTTCGGATAAGATTTTGATCAAATATAACTTCCAATCTAAGAAGAATCATGTAGAACCATAAAAATAGAGTTAATTAAAAATAAATATATCTATCTCCTAAAGAATTTTATTTTTTTTTAAATTATTTCTACTAGATATATCTATTTTGGATAAAAAAGTCCTATAAGAAATATGAAAAGGAATTTATCCAAGCCAATTGTGCAAAAATGAAAGTTCTTCCATAATTAGGAAGAGGAATCCGACAAGAATTGTATAAGGATGATCTCATTATTTTAAATAGAGACTATATACCTCAGTTTATGTGATGTGAAGAATGAATAATAAAAGAAAGAAGATTTAAATCTTACTTTTGAATTTTTTTTTTTCAGATATTTGAGTTGAGCGGATTGAAAAAAATTATTTTTCTTCCCACTTGGATCATATATTTATTTAAAAGATATATACCTCTCTACTCGGCATTATTTTTTGTGGTCAAGTGTTGCCCTATGTCAAAATGTCAGTTTCAGATGGAAACCATGTATCAGTGATAATGTTGGATTACCTTATCTTACCTATAATGCTTTGCAGCCATGTCCTTTGCTTATAAAGCGAAGGACACCAACAAAATGGATAATAGATTCATGAGAAAAGGGAAAGGCACAAATTAAAATATTTCTTAGCTCTCATCATTAAGGTTTTGCATTTTGATGGGATGAGAGCTGTTCAGTTATCCTACCTGTTCTTATAAAAAAAATTAAGATGGGTTCGAAACTTCAAACCAATCCATATAGAGAGACAAAAAAAAAATGAAAAGAGAAAAGATGAAAAAAATAAAAATAAAATAAAAGATGAAAAAATAAAAAAATAAAAGAAAAAAAGAAACAAAAGAAGATAGAAGAAAAGAAAGAATAGACGAGGAAGAAAAAAAAAACAAAGAAAGAAAAAAAAAAGTAGAGATGGAAGATATCTATCAGCATACATTAACAAGACAGATGCCAAAAGAGGATGGAAGAGGGGACATCTCATTCTATAAAAAAATTTAGATATTTTTATCCTATATAATTTAAAATCTTGCTCATCATAATACCATCGAGGAGAAGACGAGAAATCTAGAGGTTTCTCAGGTTCCACTTGTATTGCATATGTAGAAACAAACTTGTGATTTTGCCTCTTACCTCTATATTGCCCGCTCTCCTCTGCATGAAATGGCATTGGCATACCGAGTATATTTATGTAGCAAATGTTTCTCTTCCTTTCACATAAGACCTCAATTATCTTAGACTTTATGTTTCCTTTGAAATCAGACAGCATGCTTTTTAGTAATCTAAGATGATAAGACTAGATTTTCTACTGGATTCATGGATCGGACAACTCATATCAAACAAATGCCCTCCCAGCTCAAATACCGTGGGAGGCATCCCTCTTGCCTTTTGCTTACCAATTGGCTGGGACGTAGGCAACAATCTCTAAAGATGATGTCACGTTCTTTGGAATAATATTGCCATCATGATGCATTATTTGCAATCCACAACTACAGTAAACATTCATTTCTTGTGGGGCATGACATGAATGGGTTAGTGTGATTAGTAAAACTCATGAGGGGTTCAACCATGTATCGCAGATCGTGCGATTGTGACCTCCAAGATTGCAGAACATTGTAGCTCAACCTTTTTCCCAACAAAAAATCGGATGATTTACCCCAAAAAAAAACAAAAAAATGGGATGCTTGCCGAGGGTATTTATGTTCGTACTCCTTCCCTTGTCCCTTTGCAAGCCTTCGTCCGGCAAACGAGTTTTCTTTATTCGGAAGGGCTTAAGTGGGGTCTTCTGCAATTATGGTGTCGTGGAGTACTAAACGGGAGACGTGACAGGAGAGGGATTCTTCCCCGTAAATTGATTCTTCTGCTCGAATCGTGCCCCCGTCCCGCATACTTTTTGGAAAGCTAAGGTGGCTTCCGCTGGCCGCGAGCCAAGGGTGGTGTCTCGTCCTACGACTCCAAAGGACAAAGGCCACCTACCTTTTTATTAAAAAATAAAAAAAATCATAAAAATCTCCATTAACATAACATAAAATAAGAATGGAAGTAAGTTTTGGATGTGCTACTCTCAAGCTATTTATCAACTAGCAATAAATATCAAACTAAATATAAATCATTACAATTTTTTTTAAACGATGGTAAAATACTATCAATTTCGTTGAATTGATAAAATGGTTGTAAAAGCATGCTTGCAACGTTACAACGAATTTCAAATGATGGATAAGCCAATTAATTTTTTTGCCCCAAAAAAAAGCTACTGGGGCGCATAGCTTTTTATCCTCAGTGATAATTAAATATATTAAGATCCCGTCAAAAATTGAAGAATTCAAATGAGCTAAAGAATATACGAGTACCATGAGAATTTTAACTTATCCAATATATGATTATTATTCCCAACACCCCTCTCACATATTATGAAGCTTATATATATTCTTCAACCCATCCATCTGAAAGTCTAGATTCTAAGTAGGATCTTAACAAATAGATGATATTGGGATAATTCAGCCGACTCTCCGATTCTGATTTTCAACAGGCTTCATAAGTATAAACACAAACTATCGACTATCAATCAACTTGTCGATCAACAGTCGGCTATCCTCAATCATCAACAAACTTCAATTATGACAACTCGATTGATTTCAGACCGATGACTATCAGCATATCAGAATTGCCGATCAATGATCATTCAGACTTCTACAACTGCTGACATACGATTGACGTTTTTTGATTACCAACATAGAGTCGGCTTACCAGAAACTGCCAGCGCAGAAAGTGTATTATGGCCAAAACATGATCAGTGACGGGTATAACCATCCATCCCACGATCATATAATACCGAGATAAGCGGGACCCATATGTCTAATCGTTACAAACAGTTACCAACTACTCGTCTATAAAAGGAAGTAAATAAACAGTATTTGGTAAGACAATTCTGGGCTGATACTCTGCCACTCTAAATATTTATTTACTGTTCATCACTCCCCACTGACTTAAGCATCGGAGGATCTCTGTCGGACACGATTTCGATCAGTGTGGACTTCATTTTGCAGGTGCCGTTCACTAACAATAGGTGCAACAAGAGATTGACTGCAACAGATTTCATCGGATATAATTTCGATCAATGTGGACTTCATTTTGCAAGTGTTCTTCACCGGCAACAAGCATAAAAGAAATTAGCCGCAACAGATTGGCGCATCAGGTAGGGGCCAGAATACGAGCAATCATGACTAAGATCAGAGCTCAACATTCTACAAGATCCATAAGGCAATCTTCCATCAAAAGATCTTTCTCCCCACCTCCATTGGTAGAGCCCAGCTCTTCGCATCCTGTAGTCACTGTGGACGCATAAATCACTGCTCTAATACAGCAAATGAAGGTATTGACGGAAATGGTGCATAGCCTCCAACAATAACAGATACAGCAACAGTAGCAACCGCCATCGCAAGAGTCGGTGGCTCATTCAGTGCCATCTAAGCACAGCCGCCATCCTCCATAGCGTTCACCCTCTTCATCTCCAAAATGACGATCGTTCGGTGCTCTCACCGAGTCGAGCAACCGTGTTCTCGGCATTCTCATCATGCCGCTCATCCTTCATGACGATCTCCTTCTCTTTCTTATGTACATAGTATTAAGAAGGAAAAGAGGCCGCATGTACCTTCTGCTTCTCCATCTTCGAGTTCTTCAGGAGATTCTATCTCTGGATTTTTCAGCAACGACGACTCGATGACTACGAATGCAAGTTCAAAGAGATCGATCGCTAATTGTCCGACTTCAAATGAAAGGTCAGAAGTCCTCTAACGACTTTGACTTCCACACTGCCTAACCTCTCTCTCAACGCATTCTGGACGAGCCGATCCCATCTCAGTTTAAGATGCCACAGATGGAGCCATATGATGGCTCCACTAATCCAATTGATCATTTGGAGAGCTATAAGGCTCTCATGATGATCCAGGAGACAACCGATGTCCTCCTGTGTATCGATCTTTCGGTAATAATTCGAAAAGCTGCTCGAGCTTAGTATTTTGAGCTTCAGTTGGAGAGCATAAATTTCTTCGAGCAGCTCGAGTATTCCTTCATGGCCCATTTCAGCACTAGCCGAAGGTGCCACGCACATCTGATAGTCTTGTCTCCAATAAGCAAGGCGAGACAGAGACATTAAGAGATTTCGTGGCTCGCTTCAACATGACCACGCTTGAGGTCAGAGACTTCAATGAAGATATGACTAGCTCGACCATGAGGAGAGGTATGAGGAGATCTAGATTCACCTATTCTTTGGATAAGACTCTCTTTCGGATTTATATTGAACTCTTGAAGCACGCATACAAGTATATTCACGTAGATGAAGGTGCTTCTGATCGGTGTCAGACAGAAAGAAAAGATCAGAAAAAGAATAAAAAAAGTGAAGCTCCGATCGAACCAAGTCGATCAACGACTAATAAGCGAGCTTCACCCCATCGACGGAGTCCAAGATTGAACAACTATGACAGTAGGTATGACTCATATACTCTTTTTCTACTCGATCGTGCACAGATCTTAATAAAAATCGAAAGAGAGGAGTATCTTCGACATCTCCCATCGATGAAAGTGCCATTGAAGAGTTGTAACAAGAAGTACTGTCAATTTTATCGTGATCACGATCACGATACTAAACAGTGTATTCAACTCAGGGACGAAATAGAGGCCATGATCCGACATGGTTACCTCAAAAAATTTTGATGAGATTACCAGACTCAACCTCCACCGACCAACAGCCTCGCCACAAGCTGAGAAAATGATCAACAACCGGCCAACGGTGGGAGTGATCAACATGATCTCTGATTGACCGAAGGACTGTGGGGCAACTTTCAAAGAAGAGTCGACAAAGAAACGACGACTTGACAATGTAATTTCTTTTTTGAAAGATGATGTTAGGAGAATACAAACTCTCCATGATGATGCTGTCATCGTTTCGATGACGATAGTAAACTATGATGTAAAAAAAATTTATTCGATAATGGAAGCTCAACTGATGTTCTCTTTTACTTGATTTCTTTCGAATACGACTACCGACTAATCGACTCAGAAGAGTCTCTACGCTATTAGTCGATTTTACTAGAGATACAATTATCGTGAAAGAAAAAATTACTCTCCTACTAATTGCAGGAATAGATCCACAACAAAATATTGTTCTTCTGACATTCACAGTCATCTGAGTTCCGTCAGCCTATAATGCCATACTTAGACGATCTGGACTTAATGTCCTAAGAGCAGTAGTTTCAACATACCATTTATTGATATGATTTTCAACAAGAAATAGAGTCAAAAAATACATGGAGATCAACAACTTGCTCGACGTTGCTTCATGGTCTCTATAAAGAATAATCAATCTGAAGATTCTTTGTCCGTTGATAAATTGGATCAAAAAAAATTAAGAAAGAGGTGAACCGACTAAGCAACTAGTTTCTATCCCATTAAAAGAAGAATATCCTAAGAAGGCGATCCAAATTGGATCGCAATTGTCTGATCCGGAGTTACAATAACTGGTGAATCTACTAAGAGCAAACACCGATATTTTTGCTTGATTGTCAATCAATATATCAGAAATTTTTCGAAAGTAATAACTCACTGGCTGAATATTGATTCTAAAGTTAGGCCTGTGAGGTAAAGAAAAGATCTTTTACTTCTGAAAGACAGAAGGTCATCGACGAAGAAGTCGACAAGCTCCTTACGGCTGGCTTCATCAGAAAAGCCAATTATCCCGATTGACTTGCCAATGTAGTAATGGTGAGAAAAATTAATAAAAAATAGAGAATCTGCATCGACTACACAAATCTAAATGAAGCTTGTCCGAAGGACAGTTTTCTCTTGCTAAAAGTTGACCAACTAGTTGATGCAATTTCAGGACATTGACTTTTAAGCTTTATGAAGCCTTTGCAGGCTATAATCATATTCGAATGACATCCGAAGATGAGGAGCATTCTACCTTGATAACCGACAAAGACATCTACTGTTATAAAGTAGTACCGTTTGGTTTAAAGAATGCCGAAGCTACTTATCAACGGTTAGTTAATAAACTGTTCAAAGTATAAATTAGATGAAACATGAAAGTCTATATTGATGATATGCTGGTGAAAAGCTCTCAAACTTCTGATCATATTCGAAACTTAGAAGAAGTCTTAAACATACTTCGACGATATCAGATAAATTAAATTCGACTAAATATGTATTCAGAGTAACTTTCAAATTTTTTTTGAATTTTTGTATCACAATGAAGAATTAAAGCTAATCTCGAGAAATAAAGGCTAACATCAATATGAAGCATCCAAGCTCCAAAAAAGAGATACAACAACTTAATGAAAGGATTGCCGTACTCAGCCGATTCATCTCAAGATCAACAGAAAGATATTTATTTTTTTCAAAATCTTGAGACATGCAAAAGATTTTTCATGATCAGACGAGTGTCGATAATCTTTTGAAGATCTAAAAATATATCTGGCATCTCCACCATTACTTACAAAATCGAAGATGAGAGAAATTTTATATCTCTATTTGGTGACTTCGACAGAAGTAGTTAGCTCGATACTTATCCAAGAAGATGCAAACTGAATTCAATGGTTAATTTATTACACCAACAAGATGCTTCATAATGTTGAAATAAGATATTCAAGAGTAAAAAGATGGTCTATGCTCTGATCATATCATCATAATGATTTCGTCTGTACTTTCAAGCACACCCATTAGTCATCTTGACAGATCAGCCGTTGAAGACAATTCTATACCGATCTGATACTTCAGATCGAATGACAAAGTAGATAATAAAACTCAATGAGTTTGATATTCAATATTATCCGCGACCGTTAATGAAAGCATAAGTTTTGGCTGATTTTGTCACCGAGTGCACCATATCAGATAATAATCTTGAGGATCGACTCGATAATAAATCGAAATAAATTGAAACTCCTGAGGCCAACTTAGCATCGGTGTGGGTGCTACATATTGATGGAGCATCCAACGCACAAGGTAGTGGAGCTGGTCTCATCTTCACCAACTTCGAAGGGATTGCAACCGAATATGTCTTTCGATTTAATTTTAAAGCCTCAAATAACCAAACTGAGTATAAAGCTCTTCTAACTGACTTAAAGATTGTCAAAGAACTTGATATTGATAACTTGAAGGTCTTCACCGACTCAGTTGATTATGGGGCAAGTTAAGGATGAGTTTGAAGCCTGAGATCTTATTATGATGAAATACCTTCAGAAAGTGAAAGATCTTGCATCGATTTTGAAATATTTTGAGATCTCTCACATTCTAAGAGCAAAGAATACTCGAGCTGACGTACTTTTCTGACTTACAACCACTTCATTCAGCTCGCTGGATTGGACGTTCATCGAATATCTCAAACAATCGAGTATTGATAAAGTTGAAGAAGTGCTACAAATCAATGATAAGCTAAGCTGGATGGACCTGATCATCCGATATTTGACTGATGGAACTCTATCTGTAAATCTTTCATAAGCCAAACAATTACGATAGATGGCCTCACAATATATTTTGATGAATGTATAATTTATATAAGATCATTCTTTCTTCTCTTACTAAAGTGCTTGAGACCAACGGATGCCGACTATGCATTCTGAGCAGTTCACGAAGAGATTTATGAAAATCATTTGGGGGGCAAATCATTGGCTTATAAAGTTTTACGATAAAGATATTATTGACCCATCATGAAGAAAGATGCAGCTGAACTTATTCAAATATGTGAACCATATCAGAAGTATGCTAACATACAATATCAACCGGCCAGCCTGTTGATATCAATTATTGTACTATGGCCCTTCGCACAATGAGGAATCGACATACTTGATCCTTTTCTTCCGACATCTGGTTAAAAAAATTATAGTAGTTGCCATTGATTACTTCACAAATAGGTGGAAGTTGAATCCTTAACAGAATCATCGAAAGTAGATTCAGTCTACACATACCATCATCACTGACAATGGTTGACAATTCAACAATCAGAATTTTCAAAAATTTTACACGAAATTTTATATTATACACAAGCTCATATCAGTTGGCCATCCATAATCCAATGATGAAGTAGAAGTAACAAACTGAACAATCCTATATGATCTTAAGACCAGACTGAATGAAGCTAAAGATCTCTGGATAGAAGAATTATATCCAATATGGATATATCGAATAACTCTTCATATACCGATAGGAGAATCGTCATTCAACTTAGCCTATGGGATGGAGACGATGATTTCACTTGAGATTGGATTACCATCAGCAAGAATGGAACAGTATAATGAATCGAGTAATTCTAAATGTCGAAGAGCCGATCTAGACTTACTTTCGAAAGTCCGACAGCAAGTTCAAGTTCAGATGCCAGCATATCGGCAAAGAATAACCTGGTATTACAATGCAAAAGTCAAGCTGAAGGTCTTTCGTCCAGAAGATCTGGTCCTAAAAAAGTAGAAGTTTCAAAATCTCTGGATCAGAAAAAATTATCTCCAAACTAGAAAGGACCCTACAGAGTAACCGAGACACTTGGACCGGATGCATATCGGTTAGAAACTCTCGATGGAATGATTATTTCTCAGACTTGAAATGCTGATAATTTGAAGATGTACTATCAATAAAATTATTCACATGTACGATATTAGGAATGAAATATTGAAATTCAGAATCATGAAAGTTTTAATCAACTACAAGTTATCTACAAATTGATATTAGATCAATAAATAATCAATTAGTTTTACTAATTGTATCTCAATTTTTCACTGTAAAATCCATTTAAATCGAATGACTACTTAGCTTTAGCTAAGCGGAACATTACACTGACTTGACCCCGATCGAGTAGAAAATACATCGACTTGACTACGGTTAGTCGAAGGATATTCGGCTTATCATCATCTATCAAATACTTAAAATATATAAGCTAAGTACACTGACACCTGACTAGCGGACAAACTCTACTATGATTATTAGTTGACATTCAATTCATTGATGGATGATCGAAAATTCGACTGTTATTCCACGACATTGACAGTACAAGTGTAAAAATAAATTCCATACTTAAATTTTTTTTATTTATTGAAGAAAGATTACAAAATTGGATCCAAGGTCTGATTATAAAATTGAACTTAGTCCTATTACAAAAGAAAAAAAATATTACACCAGTCACCAGTCGGCCTCTTCATCACCTTGCTCCAACACAACTTCGATGGTTGGAGCCGGTTCTGATGCAACCGATGCATCTCTTTCAGTCGGTGTGGTGGTCTTCTCAGCAACCCCTTCTTCCGAACTAGATGAGATAATACTGCTCAGGTCCAAGTTCGAATATAATTTTTCGACTGCATCTCTGCCATCCCCATATCTGACACAGTAGGAGACGAATCTATCCTCGAGAATTTTATCCTTGAATTCTTGTGATTCTTTGAAGTTCTTGATGGCCAAACTCGAAGTATCCTTCATCGATTCAACTTTTTCCTTGACGAAAGCCGACTCTGCATTGGCCAGTGCCAACCTCTCTATGGTGGCCCGATACCTTCTGATGAAAAAAGTGCAGGGTTTCATGCATGAATTTCAAAATATTTTTGAAATATAACACAGTGGAATATATAAATTAAATAATTTAATCTATAAATACAAGTAATTAGATTACTAAGTCCTACAACTAGGACCTATAACATGTCATATTGCATTTATAAGTCAGAAAATAAAAGCTTTGGTATTGATCAAATCAATACCCTAAATCTAAAACAGTTTTAAATCTAAAACCTAGATCACATCTAGGTAAGAGAAGAGATCAGATCTCTTACTTTCACGTGGGTCGAGAACTCCGTGATTGATTTTCTTTGTTGTCTTTGGAGTCGCACACATATCCGACCTCTATAAGAGATCCACACGAGGCTGCAACAAAATCGGAAGTTCGTCGAACGAAGATCCGCTCGAAGTGCTAGCTTCTTGCGGAT
>KE505170.1:204189-220740 GCA_000441515.1 Elaeis oleifera | reverse complement strand
GCTAAATAACTATTATTATTAGATAATTCATATACAAATTTTAATTATCTATCACTTAGATGATTGGCTTTAGGACATATTTTCCAACACCTTCTGCACTCTGCCTCAAGCTCTTCTATGCATCCATCTCTCTCTCTGGAGTCGATTGATAGAATACTTCTTGCTTTTGATTCGGGATTCAAGAGATGTGATGCTTTATTGAGCCGACCCTATTTCAGCTTTAGAGGACTATAATTCGACCGTCATGCAGGAGATCTCTTCCTGAAGCACCTTCTCCCGCTCAGCTATCGCTTGAAGTTGCTCAACAGCAGCAACTTTCTCGATGTTGGTGACCCCCACCTTGTCCATCCACGCCCGACGAAGCTCGATGATTTTCTGATATTCACTCTCTAAAGCGTGTATATCATGTATCCACTGAAAGAAAGGACAAGTCAAGTCGGATCAAAAAAAAAGAGAGAAAAATATCATGAACTTACCCAAGCATCGTCGGATAAAATGAAGAAATATTTCGGACATTGTCCGATTTTTTCTGTTCTCCCTGTTAGTCAGGAGAAGTGCAGCTTCGATGAGTCATTTGGCCAATGACAGATTGGCCAAGGCTGACTCAGTGACAGGGATTCAGATATCAAAAAGACTGAGAAGATCCACCGACGATCCATTGTCGATAGAGGTAGCTGACACCTTTTTTCGCTTCGCAGTCGACAGTCGTTCGCTTGAAACCACCACAAAATCGATGCTCGACTGCATCCAAGATCGAGTTACTTACGGAATGGCATGTGCATCAGCAGATAGTTCTGGTTCGATCGTAGATTTAGTTCGAACCACCACAGATGGTGCCGCTGATAGTTCTAGCATGATATTTTCTC
Organism: Elaeis oleifera; assembly: GCA_000441515.1. NCBI lineage: Eukaryota > Viridiplantae > Streptophyta > Magnoliopsida > Arecales > Arecaceae > Elaeis > Elaeis oleifera. Next base: position 219,874 of record KE505170.1, on the reverse strand, counting down.
CTCTTATTGTCTCAACTCCGACCGACGGTACTTCAGTAGAAGAAAGCATTGTCGAAGCTGACAATGCAATAACCAGCTCACTATTGAGAGTTGGTACTGACGGAATGTTGGCCTCCCTCATCAATACCAACTCGGTATCACCTCGACTCCTCTTCGACGATTAGGATGATTCAGCGTCAGTCGCTGCTCTCTTTTTAGCAGCATGTAGACGGATATCGGTAGCTGAAACTCGTGCTCTTATCTGCATGGCTACAATCAAAAGATAAAGTTCAGTACAAAATTTAGAAACAAACAAAAATAAAGCAACTGATTATGCTATACCTAAAAAAGTTACCGAACTAAGTCCGGCATCATAGAGAGCCTGCTCTGTCATCAGCTCTCGTTGCGCTGGAACTTCCATATCTTTACGTCGGAGGAAGTTTTTTCGATCGATGATGTCAACTTGACTATGCTTATTGGGGCCGATTCTCGGATCACCCCAGCATGAAGGAAAGCCCAAGAAGATGAAGAAGAAATGAAGAAAATTAATTCTTCTATCCATGAATAGACGATAGAAGATCGAAGATGAAAGAAAGACTCTTCCTTGGGTTGAAAAACCACCAATCCTTGGCTTTGGGATGAGGATGAAGAATAAAGAAAGCCCAAAAAAGAGAAGGACAAGGGTTGGTCGGGATAAAATGATAGAATAGAGCAAAGTTGATAATCAATCAGATGGAATTCAGAGCTAGCTGAGAGGGACAAAGTTGATAATAATCAAAAAGATTTCGGACAAACTCCGGAATAAAAAATCAAAGATCAGTCCGAAGGTCCTTGACATAGAATGCAATCTGATCTAGAGAAAGAGAGTTCACCCGATGGTCCAGACCAGGAGCAAAAAGTTAAATTGCTCCGACATACGGTATTATTTCGGAGCCGATCGACATTGGATCCAGCCAAGGAAGAAACCTTCATCTCCAGACCCGAAGGAGAATCACCGATCGGATTCTCCGACCGACTATCCCAAGAGGATGAAGCCTTCGTTTCTTACTTCTACTTGCCATTGAAATAAAGAACCTAGAAGAAAAGAAGAAAACCTAAAAGGAAGGAATGGAAACTCGATCTGGAGGTAGGGATGACGTGAAGAACAGAGAAACTTCGAAAGCTCTCAACACTGGGGTAGAACTTTCTGTTGTAGAGGAGAATGATGAATGCAAAAGCAAAAAGTCCAAATGAAAGTGACTTTATATATATATGACCCCTCAATGGTCCAGATGAAGTCATTCAAATCAGAACTTTCTCAGATTTCGATATGTGGCTACATCAAAACCGACCATTGATCAGACGGTTTGATGCACCTACCTTCAGATCACGCCACCTCATCACTGTCCACGTGATCAACGCAGGCCCAATAATATTTGAACACGTGGTCGAAATCGACTAACTAGAATCAAATCGTCCGGAGAACTATCTTCTCGAAACGACATCCCCAATGATGATTTTACAGTTATCAAAACAACAAAATGGCTGGAGGCCCTTCATATTTCGAAAACATCATTAATGCCTATAGTTAAATCAGAGCTCGAGACAACATGTGGTAACTCCCTTCGTCCAACATGTCAGACCACATGACAATCTATATGTCAGACTACCTTAGACTTGGGAGTGGGGGCAACTGTTAGGGCAATTCAGTCAACTCTCCGATTCCGACTTTCAATCAACCTCATAAGCACAAACACAAACTATCGATTATCAATCGGCTTGCCGACCAACAGTCGGCTATCCTCAGCCATCAACAAACTCCAATTATGACAACTCGACTGATTTCAGATCGATGACCATCGACATATCAGAATTGTCGATCGATGATCATTCAAACTTCTACAACTGCCGACGTATAATCGACATATTTTGATTACTGACATAGAGTCAGCTTACCAAAATCGCCAGTGCAAAAACACATAATGGCCAGAACATGATTAGTAGTAGATATAACCACCCATCCTACGATCATATAATGCCGAGATAAGCGGGACTTATGTGTCTAACTATTACAAATAGTTACCAACTACTCATCTATAAAAGGAGATAAATAAACAGCATTTGGTAAGGTAATTCTGGGCTGATACTCTGTTACTTTAAATACTTACTGCTGTTCATCACTTTTCATTGACTTAAGCATCGGAGGATTTTTGTCGGACATAATTTCGATCACTGTGGACTTCATTTTGTAGATACTTTTCATCGACAATAGGTGTAACAGGAGATTGGCCATAACAGATGGCAAACTAAATTTCTCAAGTCATTTGTTATATTATCATTTCTGTTCATCAAAGACTTGTTGAGAGGGAAGTGCAAGATGATAAACTTTTAGTTATGGGTGACCTAGCAGGCCTTCATTTGCAATTTTGAGCATCCACATGCCAAATAGCTGAATTATGTGCCACTCTAACTAAAATTTTATATATGGCTCATTGTTGTTATGCACAAATATTATTCATCCTTTCGGATGGTAGATGCCTACCAATTAATGTGGAACAAATAGTTCTTTTTTCGATGTTGGGCCTGTTTGGATAATCATCTGCAAACCCACAGGATCGATGAGATTGATAATTTTGGATTAGGGGGAGAGAGAGGGGGGGGGGCATAAGAGAGACGGAGAGGACGAAAGTAGGATAGGTTGGGAGAGATAAATTGACATGGACCAGGCCAGACTTCATACTCTATAATGCTGGAAATCTTGTTTCCAATCCCAAGAATCAAGCAAGATTATCCAAAACCCATAGGAGTTATAATTCTCTGTGTTGTCAAAAAAATCATTAATGCAGAAACAATGTCATATAATTCATCTTACATTTTTTTGGTCGGAGGAGTGGGATTGAGAGACATAATTCTATGTTCAACGATGGCAATGTGATATCTCATTGAAAAAGTAGTATATCAGCTAAAAGAAAGAGGTACAAAATACACAAGTTCTCAAAAATCAACCCACATGCATGACCCTTTACTTCAATTCCTAGACATGGATTATAGCGCATTGCCAAGAGGGATTAGGCAACTAGACTATTGATTTTATTATCTAAAATATTTTAAACATTAAGATTGATATTTTACGCATGCACAATTTTTCATTCAAGGCCTTTGTGGACTAATTTGACATGAAAATATGAGTACTTATATATACTTTAGAATTGAGTTAACAAATATTTAAGAAATCGATTAGAGATAGGGCTATCACTCTAAACCATAAAAACTGGTACCTGTCCCAAACCCGTCTCTGATCCATCAATGAATGGGTTGCATATGGACCCAAAGCTGGGCACATTGAAAATTTTGAGTTGGTTCTATGGTCGGGTTTTTTAGACATGACCAAAATTGATCCTGGCCAATTATTTTATTATTTATATACACATATAATATTAATTTAATTTATGTAACCATCAATTTCCAACGCCCTAGCATATAAATTTTTGTTACAATTTTATAGGATAGAAACATAAAAAATAATCACATGTTAGAACATGTTTGGATGTTTATTCTTGATCTTAAATCAAGTATATATTTAATCAATCATTTCTTGCATGATCATCAAGTGCTTATCATTTTTTATTTAAGTTTGCAGATATGCAATTGGATATTTCATGAATAAATTCCTCCAAGCGTGAATCTTTTTAGTTTGATTAATTATTCAAAATATATTGCTTGGCACTTGGAGCTTTAACTCTAATATACATGGACCGAACCCAATTCGCATTAGGTAACAAACATGTTTTAACATATTTGGACCTAACATGGATATTTTGATAGATCATGATACTCAATGATTCTTGATTTAGATTTTTGGAAATGTGGACCAACCCAACCTAATAGCACCTTTACTTAGATAATCATGTCACTAACATGCCTAGTCAAGCACACTACATCTCACCCCTCTCTTGTCATATAGTAAAAAAAAAAAATTCAAAAACACTTATAGGCAACATCTTTCCTATGGAAACATAAAGGAGATTCTAGGAGCACCATCCTTCAATTGGATTCCCAATTTCCATGATATCTTTGTGAGGTGTTTGTGAGAACAAAAGCAAAAGCATCTCTCAAAAGCATTGGCCCTTACAATATCTGCTATAAAAGATCATTCATGTACCTTCTTACTTAGCCCTCCTTTTGCTTGAACTAACATCAATGCCTCACATTTATCGTCGCATTATGACCTAGCTATTAATAGCAACAAAGTCACAAATAGCCAAGATTCTGGCCCACAAATATCAAAGTTACAAACCTAGTCTCATTATTTCATAATTATCATCATTGTCTACCTTTGGCCCTAATTAATATCGGAACTCATGTTTTTTCCTCAAAATGATCTATATGTCCTAAAGCCACATGACTTAGGTATGAACTCAAATGAACTGAACATAAATGTTATTTCGCATAAGTTGGATTTATCAAGTAGGATCGCTTGTGGTGAGTAGCTGGACCATATAGTACTATATATTCCTTGATGTTGTCATTAAAAGATGGACAACCACCAAACAATGCTTGTCATATATGACACGGTATGTACTCATGGACTTCTTGTTCGATGGCTCTCTATCGCTTGATTGCAGCCATCCACAGTTGCATAGCACTGTATAGTACCGTGCACATACAAAGATGATCCATCTAAGCATACCTGATTCATGTTCCCATCCTTGAATAAAGGTGGTGATTGAATATGACATACACAAATTTTAGCTACCATGTGTACCATGCTTTAATATTGGATGCTGGATATGTGGCAGCAAAATGTTATGCTTTTGTCAAACAAAAAACAAGCAAAACAAAACTACCCACATCCAAAAGTAAACAATTGGTGTTTATGTAATAGCTCTGAGATTGCATATTAGCAACTTGAGTTTAAATCCGATCTTTCTTGACAACAATTCATTATTTCAGCTTCATATTTTTCTCCCTAAAATAAAAGGCAGTAGCACTGATAGTCCAACTATAGAAGATCATGACCAAGCTTCTTGTGTTTGCAAGTCAATTTTTTGCTCATGTTCAAAAATCCAAAGTGCAATACTTTTCCCAAAATCAAGGTTTTAAAATAGTGTTATCCCATTATTACAGGCCCCATCAAAACTATAATCCACCATCATAATAATTATAATGACCATTTTTTGGCTCAAAAATGAACTTTTCAAATCTTGAATATAAAATAATTCTGTAATAATAACCAATATAACAGTATTACAAAATAACAAACAATAGCGAAAAATAACGGTGTTATCTTACTCTTTATCTTCTATTAGATCAAATGATATATATATTTTGAATAATACAGTCATTTTGGAGGGAATTTTGAGGGAAAATGAAATTTGAAAATTATTTTTTAAAGAAAATTATAAGTAAAAGTATGGTTGTGATTTATATTATAACAATTTGCTATAATGAAAAACAGTCAGCTATTTATCTTAATCATGCAAGGGGAGCAGCCAAAATCGCTATAAGATTGATAATTTGATATAATTATTATGCTGCCTTTATTTGAAACCATGCCTAAGATGTAGCTGCCCCAAACTTTTATGCTCCATCGTTGTAGATGCTGTTTGCTTTAGCTCTTTCGGTGGGCCGCACTACAACTTGCACCAAATGTAGGGAAGCTTTGTAGTGAAGGACTTTTTTACGGCCTCAAAGGCTAAATTAGGCATGGTCGGGAAAATTAGGACTACCTAAATATAGTATGCATTTACCCTTAAAATATCTTATTGTATATGTATGGGGGCATCGTCACAACAGCGCAAATAAGATTAGTTCCAACCGAATGACCAGAGATCCAGAATCAATATCTAAGTTATCGAATATAATATGCTACCTTGTAAACTGCTTGTCTGTTAAAAAATCATATAATAAATTAGAGATACTTTCGTATACATCATTTATACATCTAATGGTCAAAAAATGAGTAGTATATATAATACTAACAATATATTCTAACCTCTAGATACATAAGCTATAAACATTCAAATCACATGATATTTTGATAATAGATAATCGTGGGACTAGTAACTCCGTCACTAAAAAAAGCCTTTAACTTTAGACTGATCATATTGTAAGATTAATAATAAAGAACACATGGCATATTATGAAACCTGCCCCGTATGAAATTTTATAGTGCCCGCCCTGTATGATTTATGTTTGTTGATACCATCATCCGTGGCGACGTCCAGCGCTTCACTGATTGAGGTCGGCCACCTGTGGACATCCCTTGCTAACGGCTATATCCGTCGGTGGCTCCATTAGAAGGCCTGTGACATCTTGGAGGTGGACCTCACTATCTTGATTTTTTCGGTAAGAAGACCTCACTATCATGATTATTGTGAGGAATTTCAGCATCATCTTCGAATCCTATGCCCAGTTCGAGCAAAGTGCGACTCCTTTTCTTTTTTATGAGCATATCAAGGAATTGGTCTCCCATGGTTCAATCTACATCTAACTTGACATATTGCAAGCACTGGCACCTTTTCAAGAACAGTCATGCGTCAATACATGACGTTGGCATTATCATGGCATCTTTCTTCCCAATTCACATGTCTACTTATTATAGTGTCTCATATAATCATGAGTATTGCATCAATCATCATCCATCTTTAAATTCTTCTGCACCTAAAATAACAATTACCATGTAAAGGAAAAATTCAGATAAGATGGATTGCTTGAAAAGCCTTTTGTCTTCCATAAGTGGAAAGTAGAAAGAAAGGAGGTGGCCTTGGGGCTCAGAATTCTTACCACAATATAGAACCTACCATTTGAAACTATTAGAAAATGAAACAAAGAGCCAAAGAAGATCTTTAGATTTTCACACCCCTTTTCTTTGAGGATGCAAAAGATATATGCAAGAAACCTACATATCCTGAAGGAAGAAGAGGAATACAGAGGATTGTCACCCTGAAGCTGAAATACATGTTTCAGAAGAAAACAATACAAAATGGGATTCATGGGACAGTGCAACGAAATTCATCACACATACATAACCATGCATGTCGTTTATGAATTATGCATGGTACAACTTAAACAACATGGTACTCATTTCTAGCAAAAGCAAACCAAACCGAGATTGGCCAAAGCAAATACTAATATGTGAATGTTGACGTTGGTTCAGGTTTAAGACTGTAGTTTAGAGCTTTATACTTGCTTTAACATGAGTAATTTTTTGTTAATTATACCTTGAGTTATTTAATACAGGAAAAAGTTTGGAATCCGTTCATCAATCACAGCCTATATATATGACACGATGACTGTGACAGGGGTAGATTTTGATAGCTAGTACATGAAATTTGATGAATTTTATTTTATAAAAAATTAATCTTTACTAAAGTGATTGCAGTGAACAATAATTTTGCAAAATCTCAATCATATGAGTTTTTAAAAATTGGCATTGTTAACAGTTTTGCACCACCCTAATATGGTATTTGCCACAAATTTTGATTACAAAAATTTTCTACAGCTAGGTTTGATGCTGATTAGTAATCTCAGACATAATTAAAATAGTAATATACCTCAACATACAGTAAAATTATTTGAAAACTAAATTCTAACAAGCTAAAGAATGCGATGTTGGAGCCACCAAGGTATGGTGGTAATCTAAGATGAGGGCACGACCAATGGAGCCAATAAGATCTAAAATGCACGATTAATGAATGGAGACCATAAGATCCAAAATGGATGATTAATATGGTGCACCGTCATATCGTATTCCAAACCTCCTTCACCATTCCATCAAAATTTATCATGATCCAGACTTTAATTCAGGGTGGCAGCACCAACTGAGAGACTGCAGGATAAAAATGTCATAGATCTTTGCCATGTATATCCAAACATCTAATTAAATTACAGCTAAGGTATGAACCTATATAATTACATTGTTGAGGTAGAAAAGAATCTATAGTACAATATGGATTTATTAGCTAACATGATTCTTAGCTAATCTTATATATCTGCTCATCCCTTGCCTGAGACATCTTTATAGGATAAGAGATTTTTTTATATTGTAAAATAATATCATTTGCTCAGGAGATTTAGATGGTATATTTTTAAATAAAAAAATGGTATCCCCGTGCATAGCGCGGGTTATATGCTATTTAATATCTTAATACTAAACATTTGGGACCATGAGAAAAATGATAGCCTTCATATTCATTCCATCAATTAATAACGATTTTGACAGGGTTTGTGATATTATAATTCAATATGCTGCTGTCAAAACTTTCCAACTAAAACAAGACACACCAAGCAAGTTTATCGCCCGTTAGTTTTTCACACAATAAAACGGTTATTAGGGGGAAGGGAAAAAAAGAAAAAATTTAAAAAGGCGGCTAATGTGGCACATGCCACACTTAGAGACGGCTGTGTTTTCTGAGAAAATACGACAAGGCAACATCAAAGTCTACTCTAAAAAAATTTTATGCACCGTATTCGGTATAAAAAAATATATCACTCTACTTAATTGGATCGTACAGTCATTATTTTCAACTCATATTTAATATCTATAGTTTCACCTTTCCGTTTAAAATTTTGAATGATAAAAATATCTCTCCTCTTATGAAAAATTATGATATCTTGTGACCATATTATGACATCCCATGATTAAATTATGATTTTCTGCACAGGATGTCATAATTTAGCTACAGGATATTATAAAGAAGAGAAGGATATTTTCATCATTGAAAATTTTATAAATTTTCAATTATAAAAATGTCCCTTTCTCTTTATGACTTCTGAAAGAAAATTATGACATCCTGTATAGGAAGCTATAATTTGATCGCAGGATGTCATAATATAACCGCAGGATGACATAATTTTTGCAGAAAAGAAAGATATTTTATTATTCAAATTTTAATAAAAAATTAAACTGTAAATATTAAATGTATATTAAAAAGTGATAGCTATGTGGCCGAGTCAAATAGAGCAATGTATTTTTCTATACTAAATACTGTGTATGAAGAATTTGTTGTCCACACTAACTTTCTCTAACCCAGGGCACTTCATGGTCTGCCTAGCTGGCCCATTAAGCCCTCCAATGGCCGTTCAGCCCACCCAAAGCCACTTTAGTGAGGCCCAGAATGATGCCTTTGTATATGTATGATATGCTGTATGGCTTTAGGTACCGTCATGGAGTTGATCCAACCAAAAAGCAGCATCTAGAAAAAGAGCTTGAGGCATTGTTCCACTCTACATAGGATACCTTGCCCTTTGGATGTGCATGCGAGGATATTTTCCCTAATCACAAATGATTCTCTGATAAACAAGACAATATTTCCAAAGTCTTATTATTGGGCAACTTTAATGTGTATCATAAGTACGATAGGTAGGTCCTCATATTATCAGGAGATTATCTAATATTGCTTCGAGAACATGAAGATAAATATGTATCACTTCCTAATCCTTTTTGGCAATATTCTATTTTTGGTAGTTTTGATCCTGTGACTGAGCAAGCTACTGCCTGTAACTATTTTCATTTTCACTTTTTTGATGGAAAAAGGAAGCAATGAATTGCCACCGGGCTTTTATTCAGATGTATATGTACAACGAAAAAGGTATACAAAAACAGAGCAAAGAGTAAAGTATTAAGGAGGACATGTTTCTCCAAGCAAGAGCATTGAGGTTACAGCAACAGTCAAAATAATAGGGATATGCTCGTCTATATGTAACAAGAGAATGTGATAAATCGGAGTTGAATCTGAACACTCTTCTTTGCTCATATTTTGTCCATGATTTTCCACTCAATCAAATAATGGGGCTACCGAGACTTCATGTGCTAGTAGTTCCATTGGATCTTGAGGAGTTTAGGAGTAATCCCAGCAATTTAGTCCACAACATCTCATATCCGGCAAACCTCTTTGAAGTGCAGAGATTCTCCCACGTCATGAATATATGGAGTATTCTTTGAAGAATTGAATACACGGTGCATTTTTTCTTATAAAGATTCTACTGTTTCTTTCAACTACACTTCCCAACACAAAGCCATAATGAGTTGATCCTTGCTCTTCTTGTTGTGATATTGAAAATCTTTATTCTCCAACTAAACCAATAATCATTGAAATTACCTGGTCAATCTTTAATGTTAAGTTGTAACTGAAGAGCATACAGAAATGACCGAGTGAAAGAATACTTAAAAAAGAGATAAGAAGTAGTTTCTTCAAATATACCATAGAGAACACACCCTTTGTTGATACTCAATCCCTTTTTAGTAAGGTTGGCTCCCTGTTTGGATTTTATTCCTCACACTCAGCCATAAAAATACCTTAACTTTCAAAGGAATTGCGGCTTTCCAGATCACCTGATAGTAAGGATAAATCAATCCACTATTGTTGAGGAAATTATATAGAGATTCAACAGTATGCAATCCATTATGGGATAATTTCCAACTTGAGATAATTTTCAACTATTTTCATTTTCACTTGTTGATAACATTTGATGCCTATAGGATAAAGGTCTGTTAGCATCCATAGTCCAACACATGCATGGGATAGCTCTTGGATTTGAATCTAGAATGTGACATTCCAACCTTATTTATCAAAAAGAAGAACAAAAGTATAAACACCCCCAAATATCATCAATGGTTAGATGAAAACACCATGAAGGCGTGTTTAATATGATAAGTAATAGCTCATCTTCTCTCGAAAGTCACCAGTGCACTTTTCATGAATGTTAATTATAGATTAGAACTAACAAATGATTCAGTTAAGGAAAAAAATAATGTGTTCTTCATTAAGGGTGAAATGTGCCTTAAGTAAAAGCTGCAATATTTTATCAATATCCATATTTTAGTTCAGGTCTTAATCTTTTAGGCTACCCTCGATTTTTCTACAAATTTTCATGATTCAAAGAAAGTGTTTTTGTGTTTAATCAGGGTACATCCAATATTTTGAGATGAATATCTGACTCAGTTCACAATCTAAGTTTACTTTAAAAACCACACAATCGATCCATGAGGTTTTAACTTCAGGTATTTGTTTCATAAGTTGGCCAGGTGTGGATAAAATCTAGGTTTACACAACCCAATTCCATGGTTTCACTCCTAAGCAATTGTGAATGAGCTTTTTATTGGAGGAGCCAAGGCCGCAGCATGGGCTAAAGACAGACGCTCCTATATGCTCTCAAGATGACTGAGTTTCCTTTATGAGCATTTTAGAATGTCCAAACATTTCCATCCAAGAGAATCAACCTTTACTCTGAAACTTTTAGGCAAGAAAGAGCCTTCAGATTACCTTTTTATTCATCCCTGGGGATAGAAACGAATCTTTATTGGTAAAACAATTGATTGATTAGCTTAAATTCACTCTCAAATTAATATCAAATATTTAGCCTCAAATTTGATACTTAACAAGTGACAATTAGTCATGAGGAGAGATTTTAGTTAAAATAGCATCATAGTTCATGGTTTGTTGTCAGTCATGAGTTTGAATCCCCTTTAGGTCAGTTTTCTATTTAATAATCCAAGCTTATCTTTATTATGATCCTGGCAATTTTTGAAAAGGTCAGACCTAGTTAGCTTAACAAGGTTAGGAATGTGCAAACATAATTCTTGCAGCTAATTTCATGCGAGTAGCAAGGTCACATATTCTCTCCTATGCAATGGGATTTCGATTACTGAACCGGATGGATGGCGGCAGAATGCCATGTATGAGTTAGATGCAAGTGTTACTGAGCCCTCTCACACCCCAACTAGAACCAAGAAAGCCTAGTCAATATATAGGGTACTAAGAGGTCTGAAACCCAAAAGTAGATGGCAATGGGCTAAGCCAACACAATGAGCATGTTCTGGACCTCTGGGGTAAATGTAGCAGGCTAGCAGAACTCTGTTACCCAACATCTTTAGTTTTATGCTTGATATTTCTGATATTGTGCAGAAAAAATTGAAACTTGGGAAGAATAGAATAGACATGTTCTACAGTCTACATGACATCAATAATTGACACATAATTCTAAGTTTCTAGCAGAAAATATCATATATTTTAGTAATCATACCATGTTTACATTGAAAAAGGTATAAACTTGTATTGCTCTTTGAACAGGATCACCTATCTGAACTTCAAAATACGATCGGAGTAGGTACCCAATATCCAAGATCATTTTGATTTGAGAATAAAATTAAGACAAGTTAAAATCCTTTTGTTCTGTGTATCAAGATATTCAGAAAAAGTATTTTTGCTATCATCCTATAAGCAAGGAACATCTGTGATATACAGTGTTCTGCATGAGGGTTGAACTGGTGACAATGCTGGATAGTGGAAGGTTATCTCTGGAGCACTAAATCCATGAGAATATATGAGAATCAGATTACAAACTTTCATGGCTACTAGAAGAATATGGAGATCTTTATTGACCCATAATCGCTTGGATCATATTGGGAAGAAATAAATTAAGAATGCAGTAAATTCTAGGTGTAAGCTATGGTATAAAAGAAGAGCAAGACGAGGAGAACAAAAGCTATGGAATAAAACAAGGAGGATTGAAGCTACAGTTTGACATTAATTTGGAACCATAGGGAGTGCGACAGACATGATCCATTAACTAAAGCAACATATGCAACCATCCCATATATTACAAACTATTCTTTCGAGATGATAAAAATTTACTGCATCATATATCTTATTAAGATTATTTGGATACAAACTACTTTAACCTGCCACATTCAGATAGCAAACTATTTTGTTCACTTTACAAATACTAAGACCCAAGCTTTATTATTGTCATGTTTCCAATATGTGAAACTCCTAGGCAAAGGAAGACTAGAGTAATAGAACAACAGGAAGGAATAGCAGCAGCAGCACAGGTTCAAAGTTTTTTAAGTTCCGGAACTTGTCACATGCAACCAGGTCTGTACCCATTAACGTTCTTGGCAGTGGCTCCAGTGTTTAACTGATCTATACAAACTGGACGAAATCTGAAGATAAAAGATCATCATAAAACTAATAAACCAAGGTATGAGTAAAGCTACTGATTTGGTCTCCCCCCCCAAAAAAAAAAGAGAATCTGCTGGGTTTAGTATGACCGCTCTGTGAAGAACATTCACATCCCAATGGCCAAAAGAATCATGCGGTTTGTTGCGCAGGTTCACGATCGCATGGAGCATTCCCTACATCATTGACACCATTTTGCCATGAATTAAGTTGGAAGGGATTATCTATACCATCTTCTGCCCAAAATTTTACGGATTTCATTTGTGTGCAGGTCGTGAATAATGCTATGGTGAGCAGCCACTGCAACTGACGACTTGATACTCTATGGTATCAACTAGATGCTCCATGGTATCTCAGCGTAGTAACTATGGTGTCAATGCTGACGCGTGTCGGAGGGCATCGTTAGCTTAAATAAATGCATCAGAGGTGATGGAAGAAGTTATTATTCAAGTTAATAAAAAGTTACATTATTTAATTATTTTTTTGATGATAGCATTATTTAATTATTGGTTCAATAAGTTGTTGCCTGCTGTTGTTACTATGGTAATAGTGGACCGTGTCTATTAGTTTTTTAAATACAGATATAGATTAGTTAAATTGAGCCTTAAGCTCAATAGACGCAAGCTTATTTATTAACCGCGTTTAGATAATAATATAATAATTGATTTTAGTCTTTCAATGGGAGAGGGATGGTTGCTCAAGGTGTTTTGTGCCTTTCGTACGGGCCGCGTTTGCTCCAAGGTTTTGGAGAGAGGCTTGCGACAGGGGTCTTGGAGAAATAAAAAAATCACTTCAAAAAGATTTATATTTTTTTCATTGTTGTTTCTTGATTCAATTTTCGCTTGTTTTAGTTCTTGCACCAGCACATTTGATCTCTACCAAAAAAAAAACATGTCATTATATACTTATTTCAATTTTCACAAAAATGTGTGATGTGATTTCCAGTATTATGCTAAAAATATCCTCACCGGTTCCGAAGAACATTCCCAACGAAACTACTTCCTGATTTTATTATGTTTTTCTCAAGACAAGGAACATTGCAAGCTCGTGCTAAGCATGCTTTGTTGTTGTTCCTAGATTTCAAGATGAGATTTTGGGTATCAATAATTTTGCTTCTTTTTCTTTTCTGATATTTGTTGTTTTCTTATATTGGTTTTGATCTGCCTCACATCCGACTATTGCCAACCTAATAGAAGCTCACCACATGGCATCCACTAAAGGTACTATAAGGTAGTTAACGCTTGCCCAATGGACGGTTGTTATTGCTTGGCTCACGATCACACGTTCAATGCAGTCAAGCTATATATATATATATATATACCATGCAGGTGGTTATTATTTGCTGAGCAGTTAAGGCGTCCGTCCGTCTTTCTCGATAACCGATCTCAACCCTCATTCTATATAAGCCATACTTAGGGGACCTCCAAGTATACCGGCACTGTTTTCATAACTCAAGTTTCCACCGTTCTCCGAGATTTGGTTTGACTTAATCATTGGAGAACTTTCCACCGGACAAAGTCCGACAACCTTTGTGCCCGTCCTACTCTCTTCCGTAGATCCATTTTTTGGATGGATATTTGATCAGAACATCATCCCTCAAAATTTTCCAATACTATACGGTATAATAAAAAATAAATAAAAATAATTAAAATATATAGATCAATTATAAAAAATTTATTTCATAGGACATACAATTTCACTATGAAAAAAAAATTTACAAGAGGAGATCTCATCCTTAACCTTCGTACATCCAATTTCTCTCTCACAGAAAGTTTCCCTCACAAAAGCTCTCTCTTTTGGAAGACCCCTCCGAATCTCTAAAGCGATCACTGTCCGTTGTCCAGGAGCCCTATTTCTTCTCTCTACAGCATACGGCTCTCTCTCTTCTCTTTCGGGTTCCTGATATTCGGTTTCCGTACGACCTCACAAAGAATCGAGCCACACTCGTCCGCGCGTCCAGGGGAAACAAGCCACCTCTACCCACTGTTGAGCATCAGGCATTTAAAGGCCTTAAAACCTTCTTAGAAACTGATTGGGACTCTTAATCAAGGCCAAAAACCATTTCAGACCGTTGGATCATGATCGGGAGCTTCATGAGCCGTCCGATCGGACTCCAATCTATGGAATAGTGTCGTGGATCATGAGAAACGGTTGGAAAATGCCCACGCGGTCCACGCGCTGGGTCGTGGACCACCCGGTCCATGGTGGACCGGAGTACAGGCCTCAAGCGCAGCGCCTGGGCCTGAGCTGGCCCACGCCCGCACCTGGCGCTTAGGCCCGAGCCGCGCCTCGCATGCCCGTGCCTGCGTTGGTCGGGCCGCGCGCTCGCGCCTGGGCCATGCGCCCCATGCTGGCCGCGCCCTGCTCGCCTAGCCCTCCTCCTGCGGCCGCACCGCCGTAGCTCCACCGGCCCGCCGCCAGCCGCCGAGGGTCCTTTGCCGCTTCGAATCTCGTGTCAATTTCAAAAGCTCGTATCTCCTCCATCCAAGCTCCATTTGAGGTGATCTTGATCTCGTTGGACTCTATTTTTGTTGCGAACCTCACTGTGGGCTCAATGTGGATCGAATCTCGAAGCATCAAATTCTAACAATCTCCATCTCGACTCGATATTCGGCCTCCTCCCAACTCCAAGAGCTTCTGGATCTCCTCGTCCCCATGCCTTGGGCAATCGCCAGCTGATCATGAATGGGCAACATGGGAGTCGAGCCAGACCGCTCGATCCCATCTCCGTCATATGCTGTGCTCCTCCTGACCTGAAACCTACT
>KE505170.1:121083-158201 GCA_000441515.1 Elaeis oleifera | reverse complement strand
TCAATACTGAAATGTGTCTAATTTTTTATTCATTTAAAATTTTACATAAAATAATAAATTCAAAATATTATCCATAATTTCATAATATAATTCATACCAGCTCATCTAATAAATATATAAAAAATAATAACTCAAATTAGACATCTAACAAATACAATAATCCAAGTAAAAATAAATACAACTATATCAAAGAAAATATAATGATAATTTTTCAATACAAGTAAATTTTGGTGAACTTGATGTGAAGAAGAACTGAAGTTCCTAATTTAGGGAATATGCGGTCTAGATTGAGTCATTGAGTGGGATAGGAGATGATCCAATTTATCTTATAAAGTTTTAATTTGAATTTACACTAAATATAAAGGGCATTAAGAGTATTAATTATTGGGTATGTTTGACTTCGGGCTTGATGTTAGGTTCTGCTTCAAATCAGAGACTTCAACCAAACTAAAATCGAAATCAGAACCAAATGGATTTTATAAACCATCACTGAAACCTTCCTTATTTAAATTTGGTTAAAATTGCTCCTTCAGTTCAAGGACAGATAAAATATTTAGGTATCCATCTTTGTTGACAGCCCTATTTGAGCTACCTAGAGAAAGAAAAAGATTAATCCTTGCATCAAAAAACCTTAGGATTAGCTGATTCCTGTGGTATGAATGGAAAGAAAGGAATGAAAGGTGTTGGTAAGAGAATCCATACGATGCTGAGATGCTGGAGTGGATGGTGAAGTGGGCTTTTTGGGGGCGTGACCTACATAAAAGTTCTGACCAGAGGTTGCTCCAATGAGGACCCTTCGATGCTCAAGTTAAAACTTCGTTAATAGATGGAGGAACGTGAAAGGCAGAATAATGGCATATCTTTTTTGAGGTCCTATTTGAGCTTCCTTTATGGATGGAAGGTTGGAGCTTCAGTTGGTAAGTTGGTTGGCACGATTCTGCTTGATCAGGACACAATTTGTATGGAGTGCGAGACTATCGCTCGAGATTTTTAGGATGTGACAGTTGAGGTTGCCTTATCAGTTTCGCAACAGTTGTCACCTGACAAACATTGAATTTTGAGTTGCACTACCAACTGGGTGTCATTGAGACAAGGGTTGGTCGATGACGACTAATAATCGATTGCCTTATGCTGCCTTTGGGTGGAGAAGTCAAGGGCTAGAGGCTTGTTTGGAAGAGAGTGGTTAGTTGGCCTATATAATCAATCAGCATCCATCTTTTGATTGGAGTGAACCCGCCATTTAGATGTGCCATCGATTTGTCAGCTTGAGCTGCAAGAATCGACTGACGAAAAACATTGACGGTTGTGCACAAGGGTTGTCGAGCAGTTATCGGCAGGCTTTCATCTGCTCAGGGTGTGAAATATCAATTAAGCCGACCATGAGTTGGCAAGGACTTCAGTAGATGGGCTCACCAAGCTTGGACATCTTGGGCTCTAGATTTTCATATTATCGACCCATGCAAAATTCTCCCAACACATGCTCCCATACTCTCAAGTCCGAACTTTAGTCGGACGAAGGGAGTATACTTGCTTCCCTGGGCTGAGGATGTTGAAAAGACTCTTCAGTTGATGGGATGTGTACAACTTTTGGGGTAGGAATGAGGTGCGGCCAAACCATCATGATCGAATTAAATGGGTGTCATTTCGAAACCTTCTTTTTGAATTGTGACATTGATTTATCCAACTAGCAGCAGTGATTAACTGAATAGGAAGATGACACGTGTGCCACGCACTGCAAGTTGTTAGGCAGAAAATGATTCGATATCTACAGGTTATCTTCCTTCGTCTATAAATGAGGGAAGCACCTGTCCTGGTCTCTCTGGCTGTTACTAGGCCTTTCCATTCTTCTCTTCTTCTTTCTGTCTTTGCTGCAACTTTTAGGGACAAGAAGCTCTCTTTTTCATCTGTGCTACGATCCCTCGGAGGTGCTTTTGAAGGTGTTTTCCCACCACTCCATTCCTTCATCTTCTTCCTTCGTTCTCAGGTGGGTTTCTTTAGTGTTCTTTTCTCGTCCATCTATTTTTTATCCTTTCCTTCTTTTTCTAGACCACCTTTTAGCACTTTTTATCTAGGAATAGCCAATCAATGCAAGGTTGGGCCCATTGCTCTTGGTTTCATACTGAATTAGGATGATTTGAGTCAGATTTGGATTTGATATGGAGTTCTTTCAAAGTTCGATCTAGAACCCCCAAGGTCGGAGATCGAGTAACAATCCACCTCCTCGCCGACTCGGTGTATATGAAGAAGCGCTCCGAGCGGACCTGAGGTTTTCTGTTCCTCCTTTCATCCTTGATGTCTTCGATTTCTATAGCCTTTTCTTTTGTGCGATTGTCCCCAACTCTTTTAGATTTGTAGTGAGTTTTTTGGTCATCTACGTCATAGCTAATGTCTAGCCATCTGTCTCCCTTTTTCATTCTTTTTTACTATTAAAAAGCATCCATATACTAAGAACTGATGGTACTTTTCTTCTTAGAGAAGAGTTTCTCTTCTGATAAAAGGTGTTCCTACCTCTATCCACGGGTGGAAGGAGCAGTTTTTTTTTGTGTTGAGTTCTTTTATAGATAATTGAAACTTTCAGTATTCAAGATTCTAAAATTAGGGGCCGAGGAGGAGGGTCATTTTAAGATCCTCAGGGATTTCTAAGTTCCCTCGGCTGATGAGTTGTTGTCCAATGAAATTATTTTAACGCTGAACTCAGTCAAGCTGACCCCAAGGGTGAGTACTATAATCATCCATCTTTCATGTTTCTCTCTTTTAGGATTCTGATAAAGTTTGATTATTGTAGAGATGAGATTTGAGGATATCGCCAAGATGAAGTAAAACCTTTCGAAGAAGAGGAAGTCCTCGGCATCCGAAGGTGCTTCCAAAAAACCAGTGGTCCATCGAGAAAAGGTCACGGATGAGCAAGCCTCGACAGCTGAGGCCACCATTATGCTGGAAACTCCCACTCCCCTAGATCCACCTGCTTCTGCAGCCACTCTAGCGCTAGTATATCCACCACCTGTGACTCCTTCACTAGTCTCCCCGATGTCTCCCCATAGAGCTAGGGCTCAGCCTCACTCTACTCAATCTCCTTCTGTCACAGGCCCGAGCAGAGTGTCTCTTCCCATCAATCAATCATATCAGGATGATCGCCTTACCTCCATCCCCAAGGATGCTACCTTCGATGATTCGGAGGTTGTCAAAGTGTTGGTTGAGAGGTCGATACTTCCAATGGAGCTGAGGAAAATCGACGGCATGAGCTTTGATGACCTGCAACTGTACTCAGTGATCACCATACATTAGGTGCTTTTTCTTGTCCTTCGACTTGTCCTTTTGCTCTTGTTCTTCTCTTTTTTCTAATCATGGTTTCTATATAGATACTTTATTTCTTGGTCATCCTCTTGAGCCGTAAGCACAGAACAGAGATTAACAAAAGTCTACACTAGAAGGCCGAGTTCGACGCCATGGAGGTGCACACATAGGTCGATGTGGTCAGGGGGGAGATTGATAATTTCAAGGAGTCCTTAAATAAAGTTTCTACCAATCTTGCATGAAAGGGGAAGGAGCTTCAGGAGGCCAATGCTAAGCTTGTTGAGATCGAGTACAAGGTCAAGGACCGAATCGCCAAGATCAAGCAGAAGGTCGAGGATTGGGTCGCCGAGGTTAGGTGAGAGGCTGAGGAAAGAATCACTGAGGCTCACCGATCGGGTGTGGAGGCCTTCAAGGTGTTGACGGATTCGAGCAGAAGAAGGCTCAGGTAGTTGACCACTTTAAGGCATTAGAGGAATTTAGGATGCCATGGTTGCGTTCAGTCATGAGTCCTTTAATATGGGACATGAGACTGGATTCGAAGATTGCCACTGTCGAGTTACCGCCTGACTTTTCGAAGCCGATCTCTCCTTTCTAGATGAGGAGGAGGGCAAGGAAGGAGCTGAAGTGGAGCTCGCCACCAACATGCCAGCTTTGGGGACAACTCCTTCAATCGAAGTACCCTCGAGCCCATCGGGGGCCGCACCAAGCTCCCTAGGTCTTCAAGACAAGGTTGGCAAGTGAGACACTTTGTACCTTTTTTTTTCTTTGTATAAAAGTCACTATTAATGGAGCGATGTTCTCGTCCCTTTTTGAATTCATGCTATCCCTCTCTTGTATGTTCAGTCATGTCAGCACATACCCGACGGTTATATTTCTTCAATTTCTATTGTCGAGCCCTTACCAATGGCTTTTGCAGTAAGGATTAGGTCCCGTATAAGTGACCTAGAGAAGAGGATCAAGGAATTGAACAAGAAAGCTGCTGCTCGAAAGAAAGAGTTCTTAAAGACTAAGAAGGCATTCGACAAGGTTTCAGTGGAAGTCGACCGGTTGAAGACGACCATTCATCAGAATGTCGTGGCATACTCTATGAAGAAGGCTCGAATGAAAGCTTAGTCCACCAAATTATCAAAACTTACCGAGGATACCACTTGAAGCACCGCTGTCAAACAGCACCATCTTTGCAGCTGGCTCCATTCGCTAAAGGAAGGATCTCAGAACTGGATTCGTCAGAGGCTGCTGCTAAAGAGGCGAGGGGGTGCTTCACCGATCATGTGGCATGGCTCTAAAAGGATCTTCATGTTGCTCAAGAAAAAATTTCAGGCTTGAGTACTTGAGGAATCCGATCGTTAAGTACAGGCCAAGAAAAGTCAGCGGATGGTCATGGGACCCCAGGGCCTGGTTGGACAAGGACTAGCCGATCTCGCATCTTTGGATGATACGGTTCGATGTATGTTCGATGCAGATTATACGGCTGGTTTTTGGATGTGTAGGAATAGGATCAAAATGGCCTTCTCTAGACTTGATCTCTCTAATTTTTCTCTTGAAGATGACGTTGAACCCTCTGCCTTTCGATGTAGGTCTAGGGCGTAGAGATTCATAAGCTCAGTCCTGATGGTGAAAAGATCCATGAGGAAGTTCTCGATGAAGCTTCAAAGATCGGAACTGGTCATGGTCAGATGTAACAACCTCTGATATCGTCAGCTCAAGGTGATGATGTTCCTGTAGTCATGATAGGTTATATGAAGGTAATAATGATTACTTATCTTATTTTACATTGCCTTTTCCTTTGCTTTGTAATGGTGCGGCTGTTCCACCTTCCTGATGGGGACTTGATGTTTTTTCTGCCTGATATCCCATGTATTGATTATGGGCGGCATTTTGATGCTTCGTAACTCCTAACGTATTTAAAGTAAATTTGACTGGACTGGGCAACGATCATGGGGAATAAGGGTTGCCACCTTTTTTGATGGAATAAACACTGATAGGAGACATCTGGCCTATGGGAGTGCACCACATGGGAGTGTTCGGGGCCACGAAGCACCGTCCGAATTGATTTCCAAAGTTGGAAAGGTGCATCATTTATGGCCTAAGAAGCAATTGTTCTATCAAAGCTGGTGATTGGCAGTTAATGTGGGCGCTTGTACCTATAAAAAAGGGCTACTTGTTGGCGAGAACTTTATCTTTCGCTTTTTTTTCCGTAGCCCTTTCAAAAACTCTCCCTCTCCTTTGTCACCATGATGCCCTCCAAGAAATCCATTAAGAACCTTGTTAAGGAGAGGAGGGCCGCCGCAAAGAAGGCCCTTTCATTGAGGAAGGCAAAGAGGAAAGGGTCCAGCCAGTCTTCCTTATCATCTGCCCTACCATTGCCACCACCCACCAAAGGCGAGGGTGCCACCTCCACTGAGCGGATCTCCCATACGGTCCATGAGCGCTGCATCTAGGACTATAAGGTCTCAACGGCATTCGAGGAGGACGTCACCGGCGTTGCCGTCACTGTCTTTATCTTCAGATTTGAAGACTGTAAGGCCCGCTTATGATAGATGATGCCGTAGCTAGACCTCCACTACCTCTTCCCTGGTAACAACGATGAGGAGATGGGGGCCTTTCTTCAGATGAGGAGTGAGCTCCTCATCTTTTTCCTTTCTTCTTTTTCTCTTCTCTCTCTTTTTTTTTGGGGTGATGTTTGAAGCATTGCCTCTTGTAAATATTTTAATGAAATGCTGGTTTGTTCCCCCCATGTGTTGTGTGTATATGTTTGCTTTGGATTGATAACCATTCTTCTATTAGACCGAACAAGGGTCATTTTATTTTAAAGTACTTTAGATTGATAACCATTCTTCTATTAGACCGAACAAGGGCCATTTTATTTTAAAATCGATCAAAGGCTCTTTCAGTCAGGCTGATCAAAGGCCATCTTATTTTAAAGTCGATCAAAAACTCCTTCAGTCGGATCGATCAAATTAATCAAAGATTCCTTCAGTCAGACCGATCAAAGATCATCTTATTTTTAAAGCTGATTAAAGGCTCTTTCAGTCAGACCAATCAAAGGCCATCTTATTTTAAAATCGATCAAAGGCTTCTGACTATTAAAGCCGATCAAAGGCTCTTTCAGTTAGATCGATTAAAGATCGTCTTATTTTTAAAGCTGATTAAAGGCTCCTTCAGTTGGACCATCAAAGATTATGTTGTTTTTAAAGCCGATCAAGACCATCTTATTTTTAAAGCCAATCAAAGACTCCTCTAGTTGAGCTGATCAAAGATTATTTATTTTTAAAATCGATCAAAGGCTCTTTCATTTGGGCTGATCAAAAGCCATCTTATTTTTAAATCCGATCAAAGGCTTCTTTAGTTGGGCCGATCAAAGACTGTCTTATTTTTAAAATCGATCAAAGGCTCTTTCAGATTTTTTATGACTGAGAGTTGATGAGCAGACAAAAATCATAATTTTAAAAATAAAACTTTATAGAGGAGAGTTATGTGATATATTACTAGTATTATATTCGGAGATTTTTCAAATTTCATAATCGGGAGAGTGGGGTTCCATCTAATTGCTTCAGTCGGTAGGTTCCTGACTAGATGACTTCATCTACCTAGCATGGATCCTCCCAGTTTGGGGCTAGCTTGCCTCACTCCTCAGGTTGAGAAACTTCTGTCCTATGTAGGACTAGATTGCCGACCATGAAGATCTTGTTCCAAATCTTGGAGTTGTAGTATCGGGCAATTTTGCATTGATAGTGCTCCCTCTCAAGCTTCTTCAAGCAGATCTAAGTCGGTGCACAGCCTCTCCGAGTTGGTCTGCTCGTCATAGTTCTCCACTCGTACTGATGGGGTCCCACTGCTTCTGTACTAAAGACCAAACCAAAAGGGGTTTCTCCTGTTGGAACCCTTGGCATCATTCGGTACACCCAAAGTACATCGTGAAGCTCATTGGTCCAAGATCCTTTGGCCCTGTCTAATCTTATCTTCAGGCCTCGCAGGATAGTCTAGTTTGTTACCTTGGTTTCACAATTGGCCTGAGGATGGATTACAGAAGTAAGGTGATGTGAGATTCCATATTCTTCACAAAACTCTTCAAACTTAGCTCCTATGAACTGACGTCCGTTGTCGGTGATCATTACTCGAGCTAGTTCGAACTAACATATGGCTGATTTTTAGATAAAGTCTGTTATCCTTCCTTCTGTAATGTGGGCCAGTGGCTTAGCTTATATCATTTAGTGAAGTAGTCCATAGCGATGAGCAGGAACTTGCATTGACTTGATGCCTGTGGGAAGGGGTTGAGGATATCCATCCTCCATTGTGCAAAGGTCAGGAGGTACAAATGGGGGTGATCGACACTTTGGATAGTCATTGTATATTGAAATTTTTTGGTATTTATCACACCGCATGACATAGTTTTCAGAGTCCTTTTGCATTATCGGCCAATAATAATCCTACTGAAGGAGTTTATAAGCCAATGCTCTCTTTCTGATGTGATTCTCATAAATACCTTCATGCACCTTTTTGAGTGCATAGTCGACTTCGGATGGTCACAGGCATTTAAGAAGAGGTAGTGAATAAGACCTCTTGTACAGTTTTCTTAAATGAAGAAGATACCTGGATGACTAATATTTTATCCTTCGAGCCTCCTTTCGATCTACGGATAGCATCCCATCTTTAAGATAATTGATAAGTGGGTCAATCCAAGAAGGTTCTTATTTATCTGCATCACGGTCATTGGCTCTTCAATGCTTGATTGGCTCATCACTTCAAAGAAGATTTTCTTAGGTAACTCGGGTGGTGCTGATGTCACTAGCATAGACAATAGGTCGGCCCTAGAGTTCTCCGATCTAGGTATCTATTGAATTTCAAATTTGTTAAATATAGATGCTAGGTCTTTGATCTTCTGGAGGTATTTTATCTTGTTCTCTCCTCAGACCTCATAATTGCCCTGAATGTGTGCGACGACCAACTGGGAATCACTGTAAGCCTTCAAGTCTTGTATCCTCAATTCTCTGACTATTCGGAGCCCACGGTCAAGGCTTCATATTTAGCTTTGTTATTTATTGTTGAAAACTTGAAGTTCAAGACATACTCGGCTACTATTCCTTCTCGATCTGAGAGGATTAATCCTGCTCTGGATCCCATGGAGTTGGATGAGCCATCTATGTACATCACCCAAGAATCATCATTAGCTTCTGAAGGACCCTCTTCGATTAGAGCACGTGGCTCAGCTTCTTCCTGTTCGACTAGCTCATCTAGATTGGCATATTCGGCTACGAAGTCGGTTAGGACCTGAGCTTTAATGGATGATTGAGACTGGTACTGAATGTCAAACTTAGAAAGCTCAATTGCCCATTTCTCAATCCGTCCGGATGTGTATGGTTGACGAAGGATGTTCTTTATGGGCTGATCCATTAGGAGGATGATGGTGTGAGCTTGAAAGTAAGGTTAGAGCTTTCGAGCCACAATAAAGAGAGCATAAGACAGTTTCTCCAACTTCAAGTATCGGGTCTCCGCACATCTGAGGGTTCGGCTGATATAGTAGATCGACTTTTGGATTTTGTTCCATTCTTACACCAGCACTGCACTCATAATGACAGATGAAATCATAAGGTATAAAAATAATTCTTCATCAAGATCAGGCTTATCGAGCAGTGGAGAGGAATCAAGGTAGTCTTTGAGGTCAGCGAAAGCTTTTTGACACTCCTTGATCCACTGAAAATTTTTGATTGTTTAGGATCTGAAGAAAGGGCAAGCATCATTCAACCGATCTTGAGACAAATCGATTCAAAAGCAGCGAGACATTGCATCTCCTTGATCATTCTTGGGGGAACCATCTTCTACACAGCTCTGATCTTCTCCTGGTTGGCCTCTATTCCTCGGCTAGATACTATGAAGCCCAAAAATTTCTTAAAAGTTACTTTAAAAGCACACTTAGTTGGATTCAGCTTCATCTCATACTTTCGCAGGGTAACGAAGGCTTCTTCGAGGTCGTTGATGTGGGTTCTTGAGGATTTACTTTTGACGAGCATGCCATCCCCATATATTTCTATATTCCACCCAATCGGATCTTTGAAGACTTTGTTCATGAGATGCTGAAAAGTTGCATCTACATTTTTTAGACCAAAAGGCATAATGTTGTAACAGAAGAGACCTCGGTCGGTGATGAAAGATATTTATCCTCATCCTCAGGCACCATCCGAATTTGGTTATAATCAGAGAAGGCATCCATAAAGGATAAGAGTTCATGGCTCGATGTGGCGTCGACCAGTTGATCAATCCTCAGCAATGGGTAGTTGTCTTTTGGGCATGTCTTATTCAGATCGACGAAGTCAATGCAGATTCATCATTTTTTGTTTGCCTTCTTCATCATGATCACGTTCGCTATCCACTCTGAGTAGGTCATCTCCTTAATAAAATCCGCATAGAGTAGCTATTGAAAAATGTGTCCCAAAATCAATCATCTAACTTATAGATGATTGTATTTTGTTATAATTGTATATGAATTATTCAATAATAAAAGTTATTTAGCTTTGTTCATCATAAATTTTGTGCATCTTCCATATTTGAACTCCTATGCTATGATGAATGTCCTTAGAACTATTTTTAAATGATAAAGAAGAATTTATTATGTAGTTCTTTATTCATGACTAAATGATACATTATTATTAGGACGATAATTATATCAAGTATAGGTCATTGTGTGCCATATACGTTGGTTGCCCTCTTAACTAAGGAGTATGGAGACACTGGTATTGCATATAGATGAAATATAGGAGTATATTTCACTGAATGTGATCAATTTCAGAGTACTCTACTATCAAAAAAAGCTTCGAAGGGATATGGGTATAAGTATCCCTTTGATCTGAGATCATCATGGTGACTTACAAATAATTCACTGTGTTTTGGTGTCGGACTATCTGAATTTTAATTCAGTAATAAAAATTTTGGACATAGTCAAGTACTTGTAAAGTCGGTGTTTGAGTCAAGATGGGATTGACCACTCTAAAGTATTGGAGATAATGCTTCGATGTGTTTCAATTTAGTAAGATCTTGATCAGGATAATTTTATGAGTAGTCACAGGATTTATTAGGTTGAGACACAATAAGGATGCATTGATCATGAGTTGACAGTTTAACTCTAAGTCATCCTGAGTATAGGATCAAAGGGTTGAATTATATAGTAACCATATGCTAATAGGTTCTTGGATGTTGCTTTACATACATTCATCCTATCCAGATGTCGGATATCATTGCTAGATGGTCTCTTCGATTAGTATAAAATTTATTCTTATGCTACCGACTTAGGTTCGAACCTATGAGATCATACATATTAGATATTTTTTCTGATCATATGACTGATCGATGATTGAGAATCATTCGAGGGTAAAATCGTCAATATGATTGATGATTAACCTTGTACAATAGTTGCAATAAAATTATTTGCTAAGAGTTAGTAAAATTTAAGAGAATTAATTAATAATTTTGATTACTGATTAGCTCAATTTGATTGAGTATTAAAGTTTGAATCAAGTCTAATTGAATTAGATTCAATTAGATCAAACCCGATTTGGTTATAAGATGACCTAATCGCTAAGGAAGATTAAGCCTTGATTTGATCTGGATTTGGACCTAATTAATTTTTAATTAAGTTAGGATCAAGTTAGATTAGGTTTAATCACTTCTAATCAGATAGAGTTTGATTGGATCAAACTTAAATTGAATTTGAAATCAACTTAAATTTTGAATTCAAGTTTGAATTCAAAAAATCCCTTGTGCCTACCTATTTTCTCCATGCCAATTCTCAACGCACAAAGCTAGTTTGTGCATGAGGAAAACACCAGCAAATTCCCATGTTGTCGCCCACTATGGATAGGATTTGATTGGTTTTAATTTAAATTCAAAAGATTTGAATTTGAACCCTAATTCCTATCCTAATCCACCCCAACTGGCCACCTTGTGAAGGACTCCTCTTTGTGCGGAAAAAAAGAAGTGCTCCCAGCATTTTTCCCATGCTATTTACATTTGTTTGGCCCTTCTTTGAATTGGGATTAGATGTGGATAGAATCAGTTGAGTTTGAATTCAAAATGGTTTTGAATTTGAACTCAAACGAGTCCACATCCTATCCAATCTTCTCTTGATCGGCATCCATAAAAACCCATTAGTTTTGTACACCAATTGCTGATGTTTTCTACCTTGAGAAACTTGAGAGAAAGAGGGGCCGAACCTCTATTTGGGCATGAGAATTTTGGGGTGATCTGCCAACTTGTTGGCATGTGAAATTTAGAGAAGATCTATCTCCTCTTGGGTGAGAGATTTGGGTCTTGGTGCTAAGGATTTTTGGAAGAGAGGAATCCAAAGTAGAGAAAGGTATTTCTTTGCCTTTCTTCCACTACCTACATCCTCCTTCGATCCTTCTTCGATATTGAAAGGATCTAAGTTGTTCAAAGATAGAGATCAGATCAGATCTACCATCAGATAATTTTCATGCAAGCTAGTACTCCCGGGAAGGCTGATCGTGATAAAGGCTTCATGTAGATGATCTATAGAGGTCGGACATCCTGTGCAGCTGCACGACATCGAGCAAGACCTCAGATTCACATGATTATCAGTGGTGTTCATCAACTCATGCAAAGATAATGGATTCTGAACTCATTTGATCAGATCAGATTAGATCTAATAGTTAGATCTGATCTAGGACATCGATGTGATCGATGCAAGTTTCTATTATTTCAAATTTTAATTGCATCTTAAATTATATTATAGATCCTGGTATGGTAGTTTGATCAAATCTCTTGCATGTAGCTTAGATTAAATTATTTAATCTAACCTGATTTCGCTGTAAAATTTAAATTGTATGCATGGAATTACCTCTACTCCTTTTAGTAGCTTGTCCACCTCTTCAGCGATCATCTTTATTGCTCAGGTATAAAACTCCTCTTCTTTACTTGAAGGGGCCGTTGTTTGGACTCACGTTCAATCGGTGCATAATCACTGAAGGATTAATTCTTGGCATGTCCACTAGCATCCAGGCAAGATGTCTGTATTTTTTTTGCAAGAAGCAAGTTAGCTGATCTTTCATTACCTGATCCAGACTTGACCTAATTTGGACTGTATGTTTTTGATTTTCATGTGCTAAGAGGACTGAAATGAGGTCCTCGACTAGTTCTCCATATTCCTCAGCCAGCTTGTCATGGGTATCTAGTCCCTCAATCGGGTATGACTCAATAGGTCAATCTCCTTGGAGAGCCATATTGTAGCAATGACACGTCAAGTCTTGATCTTCATGGACTTCTCCGACTCCATATGCCATCAAAAATTTTATTTTCAAGTGGTATATGGAGACAACAGCTCGGAGTGCATTCAGGCCTGCTCGATTGAGGATGGCATCGTAGGTCGAGGGTGCTCGAACGACTAGAAAGTCAACTTAGCAATGGACTGGATAGAAAATCAATCAGCCTTTATAGGTAGCATGATGACTCCTTCTACAGGGATGGTGTCTTCGATAAATCCGTTAAGTAGAGAATCCATCCTCCCCAGTCAATCATCAAGTATTTCCATCTTTGAAAAGGCATCATAAATAAGACATCGGTAGAGCTTTCATTATCAATCAGGACATGACGTATATCATAATTTATGGTATTTAAATTTATAACAACCGCATCATTGTACGGAAATTGAATTTTTTGAGCATCCTCCTCGGTAAAAGTTATCAGTTCTCCAGTTCTCTACTTTTTCAATGCTTCTTTGTCTCCATCGGATCCTCCACTATGCTGCTCCCCAGTGATGGTGTTTATTACGCCGATAGGAGGTTGGTCTTTCTGTGGTCCCACCCACTATGGTTGCTTTGTTGCCCGAGAGGATCTCTGTCGCTCTTCCCGCTACTCCCACCTCCATCGGATGAATTGATCGAGACGACCATGCCTGATAAAATCTTTGATCTTGTCCTGAAGTTGAATACACTCCTCTATATCGTGACCATGATCTTGATGGTATAGATAATATTTATTTGAATTTCTTCGATTCGGGAGTATCCATAGTCTCCTTATCTCTAGGAGTTGTTCTCTGATTTCCATCAGCACCTGAGTCCTTGGAGTATTCAGTAGGGTGTAGTCATTATACCTCTTTGGTAGAGAAATGCGTCGATCCCTTCTTTAAGGGCTTCGGAGTCGGCGGTTTTGAGGAGGGGACCTATTTTTTAGCTTTCAAGATGGAGATCTAGAGCATTGTTGAGTGCTCTCCTCCCATCTTAAGGAGCGCTCTTATTTTGCTTTCCCCCATGATGGAGCTAGCGGGGATTCATCTTCAGCAAAGATCTCTTCAGTACGAGCATACTTCTCCATCCGGACCAACATATCGAGATAGTTTCGAGGATAGATCTTCACTAGTGACTTCTTAAGGTCATTCTTCAGGAGTCCGCTCATCATCATGGATATTGCGATCGATTTGTTTAGGTCATGAATTTTCAAGGTGGCCACATTGAAGTAGCTGATAAAAGTTCAGATCGACTTGCCTTCCTTTTATCTAACAGTGTAGAAGTAGTCGGATCGCTTTTGCTGATGTCGGCTACTGACAAAATGATCGATGAAAAACTGGCTCAACTTCTTGAAGGAATTGATCGAGACTGGCTTCAGACCAGAATACCAATGTTGGGTCACCCTCTTTAGAGTTTTGGAGAAGGCTCGACAAAAAATGACGTTCGTTGCTCCATGGAGGAGCATTGCCATCCTAAAGGTCTCACAGTGGTCGACAAGTTCGACAGTCCTGTCATAGATTTCAAATTGTGGAGCTTTGAAGTACCGAAGAAGTAGATTTTGCATGATCCTCGAATCAAAGGTTGAGTTGCTATTAAACATGTCATAAGGTGTCAAGGAGGTGCTGCACATCACATCGATTTGCTGATCAAGTTCTCGAAGTTGTCACTCGAGCGCGGGGTCTCAGGTGGTACAGACCTCAGAGTGCTAAGGGAATCGTCGATCAAGAATTGAATCATGCCCTGATCGAGGACTCGAAGATCATCATCTTCTCGGTTCTAGGGTTCTAGGATGGCTCTGGCAGGTCTGTCTCCTTTTTGAGCTTTGTGGAGGTGTCTGTGGTTGTTCTGATGGTGGTGGTAGCTGTGAAGCTGGATTCGATGGTGGTGCCATCGAAAGAGGTGCAGGGGCAACTTGATTAGGCTGTAGTGCCAAGGTTACAAGGACGGCCTATATCATCTTGATGGCGGCTGTCAGAGTCTGGACCTACTGGAAGAGCAGACTGAACTGATCCACTATGACCAACACTGACTGGAGAGGCAGAGGAGTTTCCACCAGTGGCGGCTGTACTCGATTGTTGGCCTGGCTCTCTACCGGCCAAGAGGTGGTGGCGTTGGTGTGGCGGGATGAAACTCTTTTAGGTGGCATGATTGTTTGCTGCTTTCAATCTGTGCTGCTCCAAATGGGTTCAATACCCTTCCTCTAGCACCAATCTGTTGGTGCGAGAATCCATACGATACCCGGATGCTAGAGTAGACAGCGAAGTGGGCCTCCCGAGGGCACGATCTGCACAAAAGTTATGACTGGAGGTTGCTCTAGCGAGGACCTTTCGATGCTCAAATTAGAACTCTCGTTCAACAGACGGAGGAGCATAAGAGATAGAATAATGGTGTATCTTTTTGGGATCCTCTTTGAGCCTCCTTTATGGGTGGAGGCTGGAGCTTCAGTTGGTAAGTTGGTTGGCATGATCCTGCTTGATTAAGACATGATTTGCACAGACTGCAAGACTATCGCTCGAGATTTTTGGGATCTGGTGGTTATGGTTATCTTATTAGTTTTGCGACAGTTGTCATCTAGTAGATGTTGAATTTTGAGTTGAATGGCCAACTGGATGTTGTTGAGATGAGGGTTGGTCGACGATGACTAATAGTTGGTCGTCTTATGCCACCTTTGGATGGGGAAGTCAAGGGCCAAAGACTTGTTCGGAAGAGAGTGGTTATTCGCCTGACATAATCAACCAGCGTCCGTCTTCTGATTGAACTGAACCGGCCATTCGGATGCACCGTCGATTTGCCAGCTTGAGCTACAGGAATTGACGGACGAAAAACATCAGCAGTTGTGCAAAGGGGTTGCTGAGTGGTTGTCGGCAGGCTTTCGTCTACTCAGGGTGTGAAGTGTTGATTAGGCCGTCTACGAGTCGGCAAGAGCTTCAGTAGGCAGGCTCGTCAAGCTTAGACATCTCGGGCTCTGGGCTTTTTTACATTATCAGCCCATATGGAATTTCCCTAACAAAAGGAATGGATAGAAAGCAATCAAAGACAATACTTGATGTTGGGGTAGTTGCAATGGATCTAAAAGATAATTTGCATTGCAGGTAACAATTCACACAAAACTTTCTTTGAGGATTTCACTCAAGGGACAACACATCGAGCTAGGAAAATTAGTTTTGCAAAGAGAAATAAGGTGAGAAATGGAAAGTATCAAGGCTATCAAACTAAGTAAGAAGCAGGCGGTTGGCTCAAGGTCAACTCAAGAAAACTCCAACAATTTTAATAGACTCGAAACTAATTTCAACTTAAGTCAAAATGAATTGTCTCCACTAAGCTCGGATATATTTTCTTGTATTATATATACATAGATATAATATAATATAGATAATGGATTATTAGGTGAAGGATTTGATTGTTATATCATTTTTCTTGGATCAGCCAAATATTTTCTTTTTCGAAAATAAAGGAGTAAAATTCCATCTACTTCATTAATGAATAGAGATATTTAGAAAGAGTGACTCCAATAAAAAAAAAAAAGAGAGCGAATAATGTATTGTTTGGTCAATTGAATGTTAAAATATGCTTGAACTGAACTTCAATTGAGCGTGAAATCAAGCTTGAACTTATGTTTAATTCAAGCTTAAATCGAGATTGATTCAAATCTAAATTGATTTTAGCTTTATTTAGGATTATTAAGTCGTCAATTAGGCTATTGTTTATTTGAGTTTGAAATCAAACTCAAAATAATGATAAATATTGGGACAAGTCAACCGACCTCCGACTCCAACTCTACATCGGCCGCATGAACACATTACGCCGACTCACAATCGACTGATCGATCGATAGTCGGCTACTATCAACTATTAACTAACAATTTGGTTAACTCTCGATCGAAGATCATCGATATATCAGAGTTACCAGCCAATGCTCATTCGGATCTACTACCGACTTAACAGTATTACCGACATATAGTCGGTCTATCTACTCAACACACTCTAACCATTATGAACGGTTATCGATTATATGTCACGGTCATTAATAAAATAATAGCCCATTAACATCATGATTATGGCCCGATAATTTAATGTCATAAAAGTGGGATCACATATTCGACGGTTATATCAGAATCATCTATAAAAAGAAGATAAATGAACAGCAAGAGAAAGATAATTCTGGGCTAAGATTCTGTCACTCTAAATATTCTTATCTGCTATTTATCAATCTCCTCTCTGACTTAAGCATCGGAGGGTCTCCGTCGGACAAAACTCCAATCTGTGAGGACTTTATCTTGCAGATGCTCTTCACCGATGACAGGTGACCGAAGATTGGCTGCAACAGATTGACGTGCCAAGTAGAGGAAGACTACAGTCAACCATGCCAAGAATCAGAGTACAATATTTGACTGGATCGGTGAGGCAGTCTTCCTACCGAAAAGATATTCTTCTCCCACCTCCGATGGCAGAGTCCAGTTTCTCACGTTTTGCGATCACCACAGATGTACAGATTACTGCACTCATACAGCAAATGAAAATTTTGATGGAGGCAGTTCAAAGCCTCTAGTAGCAGTAAATCCAGCAGCAGCAACAGCCACCACTGGAGCAACCGATGGCTTAGTCAGTGCCATCTAGGTATAGCTGCCGTCCTCCACAGCGCTCACCCTCCTCATCTCCGGAGCGACTATCTCGACACTCCCATCGAGATGGATAACCGCATCGACACTCATTGTGCCACTCATCATTCACGGTGTTCTCCCTCTCCTTCTTATGCACATAGTATCAAGAAGGCAAAACAACCGTGGACACCTTCTGCTTCACCTTCTTCGAGCTCTTTAGGGGGTTCCACCCTGGAGTTTTCAACGGTGGCTTGACGACTATGAATGCAAGTTCAGAAAATCGATCGTCAGCTCACCGACTTTAGATGAAAGATCGGAAGTCCTCCAATAACTATGACTTCCACACTGCCCAGCCTCTCTCTCGGTGCATCTTAGATGAACCGATTCCTTCTCGATTCAAGATGCCATAGATGGAGTCATACGATGGCTCCATCGATTCGATCGACCATCTGGAGAGCTATAAGATTCTCATGATGATCCAGACAGCAACCGACGCCCTCTTATACATTGACTTTCCGACAACTCTTCGGAAAGCTACTCGAGTCTGGTATTCCGAACTTCAGTCGGAGAGCATCAATTCTTCGAGTAGCTTGAGCATTCTTTCATGACCCACTTCAGCACAAGCTGAAGGTCGTCACAGATTTCTGACAGTATTTTCTTAATCAAACAAGGTAAGATAGAGATATTGAGAGACTTTGTGGCTCACTTCAATACCGCCACACTTGAGGTCAGAGATCTCAACGAAGATATGACTATATCGGCCATGAAGAGGGGTCTGAAGGGATCAAGATTCACTTATTCTCTAGACAAAACTCTCCCCCAGACCTATGCTGAACTTCTGGAGCACACATACAAGTACATTCACACGGATGAAGCCGCTTCTGACCGACGTCAAACAGACAGAAAAGGTCAGAAGAAGAAACAAAAGAAAAGTGAAGCTCTGATCGAATCAAGTAGATCGACTATCAACAAACAAGCTTCACCTCAACGACAAAGTCTGAAATCAAACAACTATGGCAGGTATGACTCCTACACTCCTCTCTCTGCTCTCCGTGCATAGATCCTGATGGAGATGGAGAGGAGTACTTATGACACCCCCACCAATGAAAGTACCATAAAAAAATTGAGACAAGAAGAAGTACCGTCGGTTCTATCGTGATCACGATCACAATATCGAATAATACATCTAACTTAGAGATGAGATAGAGGTCCTGATTCGATGAGGCTATCTTAAAAAATTCTGACGTGATCGCCTGACTCAACCTCCACCGACCAACAACCTCAGCTGCAAGCTGAGGAGACACTCAATAATCGGCCAACGGTGGGAGTAATCAACATGATCTCCAGATGATAGAAGAGTTGGGGGGTAACTTTTGAAGAAGAGTTAGCAAAGAAACGATGACTCAACAATATAATAATTTTTTTGAAAGAAGATGTTCGAAAAATTCAAACTCCTCATGATGATGCTGTCGTTGTCTCGACAATGTTAGCTAATTATGATGTAAAAAAATTTTAGTTGATAATGAAAGTTCGATGGATGTTTATTTATTCGACTTTCTCTCGAATGCGACTATCGACTGATCAACTTAGAAGAATCTCGACGTCATTGATCAGTTTCACAGGAGATGCAGTCACTGTGGAGGGAGAAATCTCTCTCCCATTAACCACAAGAACTGAACCACAACACAGTACTGTTCTCATGATATTCACGGTTGTTCGAGTTTTCTCGACTTATAATGCAATACACGGACAATCTGGACTGAATGCTTTGAGAGCAGTAGTCTCAATTTATCGTCTACTAGTCTGATTTTCGATAAAAAATAGAGTCGGAGAGATGCATAGAGATCAACAACTTATCTGATA
Organism: Elaeis oleifera; assembly: GCA_000441515.1. NCBI lineage: Eukaryota > Viridiplantae > Streptophyta > Magnoliopsida > Arecales > Arecaceae > Elaeis > Elaeis oleifera. Next base: position 139,208 of record KE505170.1, on the reverse strand, counting down.
CTGCTTTCTAGTTTCCACACAAAATAATCAACCCGAAGATTCTTTGTCCATTGATAAATTGAATCAAAGAGAGAATGAAGAAAGAGGTGAACCAGTCGAACAATTAATTTCATCCCATTAAAGAAGAAGATCCTGAGAAGACGGTCCAAATTGGATCGTAGCTACCTGATTCGGAGCGACGCAGCTAATAAATCTACTCAGAACAAATATCGATATTTTTGCTTGGTCGGCTACTGATATACTAGGCATTCCTTCAGAAATAATAACCCATCGGTTAAACATTGATTCAAAAGTTAAGCCAGTGAAACAAAAGAGAAAGCCTTTTGATCCTGAAAGGCAGAAGGTTATCAATGAAGAGGTCGACAAGCTCCTTGTAGCTGGCTTCATCAAAGAAGCTACTTATCCCGATTAGCTCGCCAATATAGTGATTGTGAGAAAGATCAATAAAAAATAGATAATCTACATCGACTATACAAATCTAAATAAAACTTGTCAGAAGGACAGTTTTCTTTGCCAAAGATTAATCAACTAGTTGATGTGACTTTAGGGCACCGACTCTTAAGCTTCATGAACATCTTTGCAGGCTACAATTGATTCAGATAGCACCCGAAGATGAGGAGCACACAGCCTTCGTAATCGACAAAGACATCTACTACTATAAAGTAATGCCTTTTGGTTTAAAAAATACCGGAGCTACTTACTAATGATTAGTCAACAAAATCTTTAAGGCACAAATCAGATGAAATATAAAAATTTATGTAGATGACATGCTGGTGAAAAGTCTTCGAACTATTGATCATATTCGGGACTTAGAAGAAGCCTTCAGCACACTTCAACGACATCAGATGAAGTTGAACCTAACAAAATGTATGTTCAGAGTAACTTCTGGGAAGTTTCTCAGATTTCTTATGTCCAACAAAGAATCGAAGTTAATTTTGAGAAATAAAGGCTATCATCAACATGAAGCATCTAAGTTTCAAGAAAGAGATACAGCAACTCAATGGTAGGATCACCGCACTCAGTCGATTCATATCAAGATCGACAGAAAGATGCTTGCCTTTCTTCAAGACTTTGAGATAATCAAACGACTTCATATGGTCAGATGAGTGTCGATAATTTTTCGAAGACTTAAAAGATATTTAACATCTCCACCGCTGCTTACAAACCAATGGTTGGAAAATTTTGTATTTCTACTTAGCGACATCAATAGAGGCAGTTAGTTCGGTATCTATCCAAGAGGATGAAAATCGAATTCAACAGCCAATCTACTACACTAGTAAGGTACTTTACAATACCGAAGTGAGATATTCAAGAGCGAAAAAAATGATCTATGCTCTAATCATATCATCATAACGACTTCACCCATACTTTCAAACACACCCTATTGTCGTCTTGACAGATCAGCCATTGAAGGCAATTTTGCATTGGCCTGATATGTCGGGTCGAATGACAAAGTGGACAATAAATCTTGACGAATTTGATATACAATATCGTCCACGTCCATCAATAAAGATGCAAATTTTGGCCGACTTCATCACTGAGTGTACAATATCGGATAATAATCCTAAGGATGAAGCTAATGATAAATAAAGCAGGCCACGACTCCCGAACCTGACTTGATGTCGGCATGGGTGCTACATATAGATGGAACATCTAATGCGTAAAGCAGCGGAGCTGGTCTCATCCTCACCAATTTCGAAGGGTTATTACTGAATATGCCCTTCGATTCAACTTTAAAGCTTCGAATAATCAAGCTAAATATGAAGCATTCTTGGTCGGCTTAAAAATTGCTAAGGAGCTTGATATCGACAGTCTAAAGATCTTCACTGACTCACAACTGATTGCTAGATAGGTCAAGGATAAATTTGAAGCTCGAGACCCTATTATGATGAAGTATCTTCAGAAGGTGAAAGATCTTATATTAATCTTAAAATATTTTGAGATCTTTCACATCCCAAGGACAGAAAATGCTCGAGCTGATGTACTTTCACGACTTATATCCATTTCTTTCAACTTGCTAGGTCAGATATTCATCGAATGCTTTAAATAATCGAGTATTGATAAAGTCGAGAAAATGCTACAAATCACTGATGAATCAAGCTGGATGGATCCAATTATCTAGTACTTGACTGATGGAACTCTCCCTACAGATCCCCCAGAAGCCAAACGACTCAGATGGACGGCCTCACAATATATTTAATGAATGATCAACTATATAAGAGGTCATTCTCTCTTTTCTTACTGAAGTGTCTGGGACCAACAAATGCCGACTATGCACTGAGAGAAGTTTACGAAGAGATTTATGAAAATCACTTGGAAGACAAATCTCTAGCTTAGAAGGTCCTACGACAAGAATATTATTGGCCCATCATGAAGAAAGATGCAGCTGAACTTGTTGAAAGGTGTGAACCATGTCAGAAATATGCAAATATACAACACCAACTGGTCAGTCAATTGATATCAATTGTTGCACCATGGCCCTTTGCACAATGGAGAATTGACATACTTGATCTTTTCCCCCAGCATCTAATCAGAGGAAGTTCATAGTGGTCACCATCGATTATTTCACCAAGTGGATGGAAGCTGAACTTCTGATACAAATCACTGAAAGTAAGATGGAAGACTTCATTCAGAAATCAATCATATGCAGATTCGATCTACCACACACCATTATTACTGATAATGGTCGATAATTCGACAATCAGAACTTCAAAGTATTCTGTGCAAAATTTTATATTACGCACAAACTCATATCAGTCGGCCATCCACAATCCAATGGAGAGGTAGAGGTAACAAATCGAATAATTCTTCATGGACTCAAAATCAGATTGAATGAAGCTAAAGGCCTTCGGGTGGAAGAATTATATCCGATCTTATGGGCATACCGAACAACTCCTCGCATACCAACGGGAGAATCGTCATTCAAAGGTAAACAATACAGTGAGCCGAGTAATTCAGAATATCGAAGAGCTGATCTAGATCTACTCTCAGAAATCTGACAACAAGCTCAACTTTGGATGGCAGCATATCGGCAAAGAGTAGTCCGATATTATAATGTAAAAGTTAAATCGAAGGTCTTCCATCCAGGAGACCTGATCCTAAGAAAACTAAAGCTTCAAGACCTCTGGATTAGAAAAAGTTATCTCCAAATTGGGAAAGATCTTACAGAATAATTGAAATACTTAAACCGGATGCATATCGACTGAAAACCCTTGAGGGAGCAGCTATTCCTCAAACGTGAAATGCTGACAACCTAAGATGTATTATCAATAAAGCTGTTCATATGTACAGTATTCAAATAAATATTGAATTTCAAAATCACAAAAGCTTCGATCAACTACAAAGTGATTTTAGATCGATAAATGGATGGTCAATTCTTATCAACTATATTTCGATTTTTCACTATAAAAACTGACATATCGACTATATTTTAATTTTATTGTAAAATCAAAATACCGACTATATCTCGGTACCGACTATATCTCAGCTTTCCACTGTAAAAGCTAACTCTAGTTGAACAACTATTATGCAGACTTAGTTTTAACTAAGTGAAATACTATGCCAATACGATCCAAGTCTAATTGAAATTATATCGACTTGACTATGATTGGTCGAAGGATATTCAGTTTGTCATTGATTATCAAATAATTAGACGTACTGACCTGACTACAGTCGGTCGAAGGATATTCGGCTTATCACCGTTTATCCAAATACCTAAAGGGTAAAGTATGTCTATTAATATTCGACTAATGGATGAATTCTATAAGTACTACTGAATGTTCGGCTTGCCGATTGGTATTCGGTAGTTAAATAGTAATGCTACAACATTACAAACACACAGAAAAGAGAGTTGGTACTTAAAAATTTTTTTGCATTCATTTATTGAAAAGAAGATTATAAAATTGGATCGAAGTTTGATTACAAAATTTTTGATTGCAAAAAGAAGATAAAATATTACACCGATCACCAGTCGTCACCCCCATCTCCTTGCTTCGATGCAGCATCGGTGATTGGAACATTTCTGTTGTGTTCGATGCAACGTCTTGAGTCAGTACAGCTTCTTCTTCAGTAGCTCCATCTTTCAGGATAGGAGGGATGATGCTGCTCAAGTCTAAATCCAGATATAGTTTTTCGACCGCATATCAACCGTCTTCGTACCCAACATAATAAGAAGCGAACCCACCTTCGAGGATTTCTTCTTTGAACTCTTCAGAGTTCTTGAAGTTCTCAATGGCATGGTTCAAAGCCTCCCTTGCCGACTCTGCTTCTGCTCTTGCCAACTCTGCATCAGCTTTTGTGGAAGCCGACTCATCATCGGCTAGTGCCAACCTTTTTAGGGTGGCCCGATGTCTTTCACGTTCGACTTTGAGTTCTTCAATACAGCCATCCCGTTCTCATCAAAGTCGGTGGATAGAATGCTTCTTGCTCTTGATTCGCGACTCAAGAGACAAGATGTTCTGACAAGCCGACTCAAGTTCGGCTCCAAAAGATTGAAGATCGACGGTCAGATGGGAGACTTCTTTTCGAAGCTTTGCCTCCCGCTCGATCGCCGCCTGGAGTTGCTCGAGGGCAGCTGTCTTCTCAGAATTGACGGCTGCCACTCTATCCATCCATGACCGATGGAAGTCGGCAATCTTTCGATAGCTGACCTCCAGGTCATGCATGTCATGTGCCCACTGAAACAAGGACGAACCAAGTCAGATCAGATCAAATATATATATATATATTGAAGAACTTACTCCGAGTACCATCGGATAAAAGAAGTGAACATTTCGGCTACAGTTCGATTCTTTCTATTCTCCTGATCAGCTGAGAGAAGAGCGACTTGGATGAGCTGCTTGGCCAATGCCGGATTAGCCAACGCTGACTCACCCTTAGAAACTCGGATGTCGAAAAGAATCGAGTGGCCTGCCAATGATTCGTCATCTATCGAAGTCACCGGCACCTTCCTTCGGTCTCCTGTCAGCAGTCCTGTGCTTAAGAATGTGAGAAATTAGAGCTCGACTGCCCCAAGATGGTTTCGATGGAGGAACAACCGGCACAGCTGTTGATTGCTCGACTGCAACTTCCGCCACAATCCGAATTTCAGCTGGTGGAGCTATCGATGGTACTATTGTAGCTCCATCTTCTTTACCGCCCAGCTTCAATGGATGACACCTCAGGAAGCATTATCGAGGCCGACAATGCCAAAATCAGCTCAGGAACCGACGCCGACGGTATGTCAGATTTTCTCGTCTGTGTAGATGAAGCAACTGCCTGACCTTTCTTCGATGGTCGGAGGGTCCAGCTTCGGATGCTTCCTTCTTCTTGACAGCATGCTGACGAATATCGACGGTCGATACTCGTGTCTTTGGCTGCATAGCTGCAATTAGAACAAAAGAGTCAGTATAGTTCAGAAACAAACAAAGAAAAAATGAAAGTGATCAACTAAGCTATACCTAAGGAGGTGACCAAACTAAGATCGACATCATAGAGAGCTTGTTCGGTCATCAACTCTCTCTGCGGTGGAACTACCATGTCCTTCAGCCGATGAAAATCTTCTTGATCGTCGACCTCCATCCGATTATTCTCGTTGGGGCCGGTCCTTGGATCACCTCAGTGTGAAAGAAAGTCCCAGGAAAGAGAAGAAGAGGTAAAAAGAATTGGTTCTTCCATCCATGAATGGACGATGGAAGATCGGTGATGAAGGAAAAAAAATTTTGGGTTGAAAAACCACCAACCCTTGACCTTAGGATGAAACGAAGAACAAAGAAGGTTCGAAAAAGAGAAAGATGAGGCTCGATCGGTATTAGTTGACACAATAAAGCAAAACTAATTATCAGTCGGACAGAGTTTGGTGCCAGCTGAGCAGGACAAAGACCGTAATAGTTAAGTAAATTTCGGACCAACTCCTAAATTGAAAATTGAAGACCGGTCCGAAGGTCTTCGATGTAGAAGGCAACCTGGTCCGAAGGAGGAGGTTCACCGACCATCAAAGCCAGAAGTGAACAGCTGATACCTCTCTGGGATACGATGTTACTTCCGAAGTCGTTCAATATTAGGTCCGGATAGGGAAGAAGCTTCCACTTCCGGACCCGAAGGAGATTCGTCGATCGAATTCTCCGACCGACTATCCCGAAAGGAAAAACCCTAGCCATGAAGAAGAAACAAGAGAGAAGATCCTAAAATGAAAAAGGGAGATAAACTCAAGGAAAAGGATGAAAAACTTGATCTGAAAGCCAAAAAAAGAAGCGAAGAAGAGACTCTGGAGCTCTCTGGTATTGGGGCGACCTTCTGGCAGAGCTTCCACAGCAGAGAATGGTGACAAAATGCAAGTAAAAGTTTGACTGAAAGCGATCCTATATATATAGGATCCATCAACGGTTCAGATGAAATCTGTCAAATCGAAATCTCATCAGATGATGACATGTGGCAACATCCGGACCGATCATTGGTCGGACGGTTCGATGTATCTGCTCTTGATCGTACCACCTCATCGTCATCTGCGTGAACAGCTCCGACCCAATGATGTTCGAACATATGGCCAAGATCTATTGATCAGAATCATATTGTCTGGCGTTGAATTATTTTCTGAAACGATGTCCGGTATTGAATTATCCTGTCAAAATGACAGCCTAATAATGATTCTGCAGCTACCGAAACAATAAAACAGTCGGAGAACTCTCGCACTCCAAACAGACTAGCAGCCAAGTCGGAGCTCGAGACAACACGTGACGACTCTCTTCGTCCAACATGATAGACCACATGATAATGTACATATCGGATCATCTTGGACTTGGGAGTGGGGGGCAACTGTTGGGACAAGTCAATCGACCTCCGACTCTGACTCTACATCGACCGCATAAATACATTATACCGACTCACAATCGACTGACCGACCGATAGTCGGCTACTATCAACCATCAACTAACAATTTGATTAACTTCTGACCGAAGATCATCGGCATATCAGAGTTACCAGCCAATGCTCATTCGGATCTACTACCGATCTATCAGTATTACCGACATATAGTCGGCTTATTTGCTCAACACATCCTAACCATTATGAACGGTTATCGATTACGTGTCACGGTCATTAATGAGAATAAACAGTCTATTAACTCCACGATTATGGTCCGATAATTTAGCGCTATAAAAAGCGAGACTATGTATTTGACGATTACATCAGAATCATCTATAAAAGAAGGTAAACGAACAGTATGGGAAAGACAATTCTGGACTAAGATTCTGTCACTCTAAATATTCTTATCTGCTGTTCACCAACCTTCTCTCTAACTTAAGCATCGGAGGATCTCCGTCGGACACAACTCCGGTCTGTGAGGACTTTATCTTACAGATGCTCTTCACCGACGATAGGCGACAGGGGATTAGCCGCAACAATAAGCAAATCAAGCTTGATCTTAAACTTTAAGCTTGAATTTAGTTTTAAAGCAAGCTTTGACCACATCCAAGCTTGATCAAGCCCTGCTCTATTACACCCTAGTAGTATTCCATGCAGGTCAACCTGCCCAAACTGTCATCCGAAATCTCGCACGGGTTGGGTCGATCAAAATTCAAAACCTGCGATTTGCTAAAGCCCGTTCGACCCCGTAATTAAAGCGTTTGAACCGGTCGACGCATCCGGCCGAACCGCCTTTCACCCGTCCGGTTCAACGTCTCCGCTCGAGCCCTAGGATAAGAGGGGACCGCACTTCCCGCGGTTTGTTCTGGGTCACCCCATTCGATCGGACTCGGAGACCGCATAGAGAGTTCTACAAACATCCTGCCGCCGCCTCCTTCTTCCCCTCTACTTATATCGAGTTAGAGCGGGTCGCGTGAGGGCGATCCAAGTTCCTGTGCGAATTTCCAGCGAGAATCATGCAGGTAATCCGATTTTCTCCGAATTAATTTGTGGGTTTTTCGATTAATACCACTTGATTCCAAAACCCTCGAAAAGTTCTCTGATTTGCTAGTTTTTGATGGTCAATTAAGGCTCTTTCTTGCTTGTGTTATTTGAACCTTAGATCTTTATTGGAAGTAGAAGCGAAGGAAAATAAGGAGAAAATTTATGGGTACGAATTGAATGCTCTAAACCAGGCGGTGGTGCCCTTCTAGCGTTTTTGTTTTATGAATTTAGAAACCCTAGTTCTTGTCATTGCTAGGATTGAATAAAAAAGAGTTTGGTACTTACACTAAGTAAAACCCTAGAAATGTTTTTTTTTTAAATGAATATAAGCCTTCTTAGTTGACTAATAGGAGGTAGTGAGACCATTTTTAAGGACTTGATTCAGTATTACTTTTGCTTCGATTACTCTTTTCCATTATTCTTGTTATCTGTTAGTTGTTGTATCCTCTTTATACATGGTTGGTTGTATTTCTGCTGTTCAGGAGTATTTGATTACTCTGCTTCTAGCTGAATTTGTTCATGGATCTTGTATGCTTTGGCATTAACCATATTTAATGCATGTGAAATGTGGCTATAGGTTTGCAAGGTTATTTAAGGTGGGAATACAATCTGATACTTGATATTGTCACAGACAATGCTAAGTTAGTTAATTTTTAAATGATTAATCTGCTTACAGGGGAAATTGATAATCCGCCAACTATATACTTCAGTATGTGAAATAAGTATAGTCCTACTTTTGGGAAGAAGGTGCAGTTGAGAACTTTGATATAAATTAACTCCACCAGTATGGATTCGATATCACCCCATGTGAAATATTCTTTGTCACCATTCAGTTTGTCAAACAAATGAAGATGCCCTTCAGTTTTTGAACAGTCATGGACACTCTGATTGATGATATATCTTTTCTGAATTGGATGCTTCAATCTAGTGTATATTGCTAACTGTTTCAGATGACATTGGTAGACGGAGTGAAAATATGTGCTGTTATTTTTGGTAATTTAGAGCACTCTGTTTTGGGTGTACTGAGTCAAGGCAAGGAGATAACTGGTCAGAGATCTGATTAGGAAAAAAGTGGAAGAAAGATTTGTGTAAGTGGGAAATTAATATAATTATTAGGATATGAGCCCAACAGTGAAGGGAACTCCTATTTTTAGTGAGCAGGGAGTAAAAAATTGACTGATTTGGAAAAATTAAAGTAAGTAAACAAATTGTTATAGGAAGAAAAAAATGAAGAAGCAAGCAAAAGAAATTCAGTTTTTTCCTGTTTCTCTAGAATATTATAGTTCCTGTTTCTCTAGAAATATCATACTTCTTTTCTTTTCTTAGAAAAGGGAATTGTATATCCGAATTAGTTTAGATACGTCAGAAGGCAAAAATTTCAATAAATTCTTATCTCTTTCTTTTTTGAGAAAACTAAGAAACTCATATAGAAATTGATAAGAGGAGATTGCAGTTATGAAAAGAATTGATGCAAGAGGGGGATTTTCTTAGTTTTCTACTGCAAATTCAGTAACATGATGACTTTGGTTTTATCTTGCTTTATGAACCTAATGATGCATTGGCCAAATAAATTGGCAAACTTCCGGAGCATTGGATTTGGTCATGGATAATTAGCAAACTTGATGGCGTGTAGGACATGACTTTGTCAGTATAGGATTGCTAAGAGAAATAACATGGATGAAGAATAACACGAATATGAGTGCTTTGGAGACTTATTAATGAAGCTAAGAACTTACTTTTTTGCCTCTATTAGATGAGGCACGGGTTGATTTTTGGGTTACTCATGTCTGCCTAAATCAATTCATTTCCTATTTTTTCACCTACTGAGAGGACTATCACAATGCTTCAAGGCAGTCTACACATCCAAGAGCCACATAATAACTAGGTTCTGGGTTGTTCTTTTGGCTATTGTGTTCCAATTCTTGATCGCTTTGCTTCTTTTCCATGGAGGAATGGTGGGTGCTTCTTGTACTGGCCATATATATTTTTTATTCTAATTTACAAATGAAGATTCTGTGGATGCATGAACTGAAATTGATAGTGAAATAAAAGGTTTGTTGAAGAGTAGGAAAGGGAACAGGTAATCCTTGTAGTTTCTTGATTAATTTCTGGGTAGTTGAAACAATAAGTAACTCAATAAATGATGAACAGCTCAATGTAATTCTTTCTATAGAGAGCGCAAGAACTGAGGTATAAGAATAGATCCTTAGGGACAAAGACAAAGATGTAGAGCCACAAGACTCCGAAACGAGACTTAGTGGAAATTGAGATTTAGTGGAAAATTCACCATAAAACTAAGAAAGGCAGATGGTCAACACCCAATTGGAGAATTGCTTTTAGGTATGGGAAATTGGTGGATGAGAAGTTGATTATAAGCTTTACAAGTTATATTAAAATCAGTAATAGTGGTGATAAGTTCTCCAAGTTATATTAAAATCAGTATCAGTGCCTAGGGTTAGAGGAGGGGAGAGGAGGGTTAATCATTAAGTTTATAGAGCTTAAAAGCTCATACAAGAGAACAGTTTACAGTGAAAGTTTGAAGAAAGTATCGACTTACACTTCCAGCCACATGGTCATCAATTACCACTCTGCCTCTGCTCTTATGCAAGCATCAGCACTTGATGATAATGGTCGAGCCTCCTCCATCCTTATCATGATACTTATTGGCAATAAATTTAAGTCAAAATGAAGCCATCTACTGGCTAGAAATAACTAAATGCTCTCTTGAGAACAAACCACCTCGAGAATTCACTTTTTCCCTGGGAACCTCATTTTTTGCCCTACCTGATAACCCTTTTCTTAATGGCTACTATATAAAAAGAAAAAATAATTTCTTTGTCAATATATCGAAACTCTTGAGTACATTTTTTATGATTACTTTTTACCAATGTACCTTGTTCTGAGTGCTGGTACATAGATTGGAAGATCGTGGTGTATGAACGTAGTGTTGCCCTAACCATCATGTGCATCAAATTTTATGAATCTTTCTTTACATATGTCACTTCATGATGGACCTTATGATAGCTATATTGCACTTGGTTACTCAACTCAATTGAGACTTAATCCCAAACAAGTTGGGTCAGCTACAAGAATCCTCTTCCAGCATTCTACTCGGTTTAGGGCCATGCTTTCTGAGAAATTGGTCTTTCTTTACCTTAGCCATCAATGAAGTGGGATGGCAGCACCTATCCTTTGCTTAAAGTTAATTTGTATAGCCCTTGGTCCAATTGGAGCTTGAATAGGTTCCCACAAGTTTTCATGTCCACCAAAGCAGCTGATTTGGTTATTTGATTTAAGCATGCTATCTATTAATTCTTAACTCATGTTTGAACGAAGGTCAATTTGTGATTGTGGCGTATCTCCTTTGACATGTTGGGCTACTCTAGCGTTATTATCATAGGATTGATGGTTATATTTGTGCTTTACTTTCTGACATTTTGTTTCATACTTCCATGCTTATGCATAACCATGATCTAACACGAATTCAGATTTTCAGTTTAAGTATTATGCTTACAATTTATGGCTGAACTGACTTTTTTTTTTTGATTTGATATGTTCAGGCCAGTGACAGGTTTAACATTAATTCTCAGCTTGAGCATCTTCAAGCTAAGTATGTTGGTACAGGGCATGCTGACTTAAATAGATTGTGAGTGTCCATATCCTGATAAAATATGTCCCATCATACCTACTTTTGTAAATTTGATTAATTGATAGATCAAAATTTGTATATCTCACTTTTTCAATTGGTGTATAGTGAATGGGCAGTAAACATCCAACGTGACAGCTATGCATCATATATTGGCCACTACCCCATGTTGGCATATTTTGCCATCGCTGAAAATGAATCGATTGGAAGAGAGCGCTACAATTTTATGCAGGTTTGCCATTCTTAGACATTTATTCTATTTAATTTATCTTGTATAGACCTGATATGTGTTCATCTTCCTTCAGACCATGAAGTAACAATAAAGTTTAATATGTGTGTTAGAAGTAAAAATAGTATGCATAGCTTAATGACCTGATGATTTACATATGAAAATTATATATGCTATAGTTGCTTCGCTTTTGGGTGGTTCACTGATTCAAGATGCATATCTATTAGAGACATGGTATTCTGTACCGATCCGAACCGGCCGGTATATTCCGTATTGTACCGTACCGGCGAGGAATCGATTCAGTTCAGGTCGATTTTTTGAAAAATGGTCTAAACCGGATCGAACCAATAGGTTCGGTATGGTATCGGCCCGAACTGTCCGATATCGGACAATTTGGTCCGGTACGGTACCGGTTCGGCTTTTTTCTTTTTTTTTTGGGTCCGTTGGGTGGGATTTTTTGAATTTTTGTTATCGGTATGGTCCGGTATAGTATGGTACGGTACCGTACTAACCATAAACCAGTACGGGCCTCAGTATCGGTTCCTGAAACCTTGATTAGAAATATATTTCCTTGCCTTTATAGCAAGGCCCACAAGTCCACAATATATTAGCTAATTTTAGTGTTTCAATGGAAAAGCTTGAGCAGGATTACTCTTTCAAAGCACCATTCCTTGATATACTTCATGAAAATTGGTGTTATATTTACATCATTTATGAGGAATCTTTCTAATGATGTTGCATATGAACATTGATATTTTGACACTTTGATTCTTGATGCTTGAAACTTTGGATGAACAAATGCAACTTTATGCATATATATATTTCTTAGATCATTCTAGACCTGTTTTATTTATTTATATTTTTCAAATACTGGATTTGTCGATCATTCATGAATAGAAATTTGGTGAAATCATTCTGTGTAAATAGTTTACCAGGTATAAGAAATGTTGCCTTTGGAAGTTACACAAGTGCTTCTTGTATATTTGCCAAGGCTTGTATAAGTTTAATTTAGCATTCCTTCCCCTTGGTAAACTGGCGTTTGTTTATATTTTTAAAAGAATCTGTAGGAGTCAAGTCATTCACATCAATACTCTCTGAATTGATCGTTTTGGGATTAGGACTCTCGTGAGAGTATATATGATAGCAAGAACAGGGACATGTCCGAGTGTTGGTTATCCAACCAACACTGTGCATGAGGGAAAAGCTTGCCAGCTACTAGGTTGGGCTCTGAGGTGGTCCACGATGGCATTGTCAAAATTTATCTACTTTCATCAGTAGGGATTTGGCTTTTCCCTTTGAAGTACAACTCTCCTAGAAATCATCCTCAGCAGCTTTTCTCGAAAATATGGATGCTGATTTAAAAGTTGTAGCCGATGCTTTTATGCCCGATGAAAACAATAGTGATGATTCCCAAGCGAAAGAAGTATGAAGGATGACTTGTGGTATCACCATGCAGTCATCTGCAAGTTTGGTAAAAGAATCCCCAGGCTAGGAAGGTGATCTTTTAGCTTAGAGACAGGTGTAGGCCTAATGAAAACAAATGATGATAATTTCCAAGTTAGACAAGAATGAAGCATTACTTATGGTATCATCATGCAGTCATCTGCAAGTTAGGGAAAAAAAACCCAGGCTAGGTAGGTGATTTTCAGCCAAGAGGCATGATACGAAAGGTGACTGAAAGTGCCCTTGTAGAATATGGTGATGTATGGTGAGAGGGGATCCCTTGATGAGATCTCAAATGTACAATATGTCTTCTAATGATCTTTCCCACCTATCAGTTCTATGGGTTGATTCTTGTGGAATGTTCTAAGAATTAGAGATCTTGGTTTCTAATTCATATGGCACTGCTACTCATTTGATTTTTGCTGTGCTGGTTTTCCTTTAGTTGCATTTCAGTGGTAATGGGTGCCATATGTATATGTGCAATGTATCAGGATGAAATGCTGCATTTTTGTTACTAACCTCCATATTTGTGTACATAGTTCCTTTCTTTCGTTGATTTGAATTGCATATTAATTTACTTGATCTTTCTTACAGAGAATGCTGTTGCCTTGTGGACTTCCTCCAGAGAGAGAAGAAGATTGAAATACTTTGAAAGGAAGAATTGCAGCAAATTCTCTTCTGCAGTATATTAGCTTCGTTCGAGGGTCTGAAAAGCATTATTGTATCTATATTGAGCACAGTGACTGTCTTTTTAGCAGGCTTTGAATTCAGATGAGGGATTTGGACGTAAGATAGTCTGTAGTTGTTATGGTGGCATTTTGTTTTGCTTCTGTTAGGATTTGTGTTGAACATACCATTGGTAACACCTTAAACAGTTTTTCGGTGGTTGTTATGAGGATGAAGAACTCTTTATTCTGCTCGTCTCCTCGAAATATTGTCAAGAAGCTCCAGCTGGATGTAGGTTCTATGTGGATTCAGGTTGTATCTTTCGTGCGAATGAATGATTTCTCTTCTTTCTTTCTTTTTTGATAAAATGAAGAAAGTAAGATACTTCCTCCAAAATATATTTCTAATTAAGTAAAATATGTACATATGAGGTGTGAGGAAGCTAGTAATATGGATTTACAGCAGGAAGCGAGTGTAACAGGGTGGAGGAGGTCAAAGCACTTGGTGTAGATTGTGGGACTCGGCCATAGTTATATAGAAGTCCTTTGTAAGAGGTCTATCGGTATACGTAAAAAGGCTTCATGCAGCTATCCCATCTGCTGCAGCGTCAAAAGGAGACTCGGTATTTCTCCACCAGCTGAAGTGAGAGGTAGCTGTTGAGAACGTTATCGCATTTGACAAAACCATGGGTCTGCACCAGGATTGGGATGGGGAGCGTCCATGCAGTGGGCGCTTGACTGTTTCCACTCATCTTCGATAGTGTTTGGTTGCTGGAATAAGATGGAATAAAGATTTATTCACTTTATTATTCGAAACACACTATGGAATGATGGTAGGGTCCATGAGTTTAGTAATTTCAGTCAAAAATGTATTAATTGCATCTTATTCTTTTTTACCTGCTTTAAGTTATTTCATATTAGACCATGAAATAGCTTATTTTAGATTCATCATGAGAATAATTTTGCCTTATTCTAGATTAGGGAATAATATCATCTTATTTCTGATGGGCTCTGTAGATTTTCAATCAAACATAAAATTGAAAAAGGGTGGTGAATAGGTATTTTGGGGAATTGGTATTTCTATTTCAAGAATATCATTTTGGCTACCAAATACTATCTTAACAGCAGACGGTTGCTTAGATCTCCGATTTTGATATTAACTGCCGGAGTTCTCCGATGTGCAGGGGACTGACAAGGTCTTGATAGCTAAGGAGAATCTCATGTTTTTGCTCCACTTTGACTGAATCCATGATAGGTTAGTTTGAGAAGGTGTGTGTTTTAGGGTGTCAACTGGCTGGACGGAGCTGCAACATGAGCTCTCTAAAATGGTCGCCCTTTGCATTCTTTGTCCAATCTCCCATGAGAAAAGTAATTGTCCTAACGGTCTCACGGCAGCACCGGGCTTCAGAGTGGAATAACCTATTATTTCTCTCTTTCCACAGTGACCATAGGGTAACAGAGATGAGGACGTCGAGGACTATAGGCTTTATTGCTTTCCTGTGTGTATATCTCCAATCGTGCCAAAGTTTGTGTATATCTCCATTTGTGGAGCATCGTGTTCCAAACCTCGGAAGAATACTTACATTGAAGCATAATATGATCGGTTGACTCACTTGTGGAGTAACATAATGTGCATCTGCTTGGTCCACTAGAGCCTTCTTTTTTCCAAAACCTCAGGTGTAAAATATTACTATGGTAACACAGCCAATTGAACAGTTTGCATTTCTCGAGGATTGGCAGCCTCCAAATGATTTTCCAAGGTGGGATACTACACCATCGTGCATCAAGAAGGTATAGCAGGCTGAGACCCTATAAGAGCGTCTCGGAAGCCAATTCCAAATTTCTTATCCTCCTTATTCGATAATCTAACTGTAGATAGAACTTGAAACAAAAGATGAAGATTTATTTCAGCTGGTTGGGTAAGGGTTTATAAAGTTCATTGACCAATTTTGCTTGTTCAAGAATCCTGTAGCTGTGCACTTTTTGTCTATGGCAAACCAATATAAAGTTGGGAAGCGTGTTCTAAGTCTGAGATCGGAGATCCAGCGGTCATTTCAGAACTGGGTGAGTTGCCCGTTTTCAACCTGTGTAAAGATAAAAGTTATCGAATTGTTACTGATATCAGTATGCTGCGTCCATTATCCAAATAATACTAATTTTTTTTTACAAAAATTACACAACTTTCGGCTTACAAAACTAATACAAAATCATAAAATATCATTTGAAATAATATTTTTCTGATAGAAAATATCATTTCAAATGACGATTCTTCACTCCACATCACCTCCTCCTCCATGCTCCCCCATCCCCTGTGGACCTCCCCTTTGAAACATCATTTAGAATGGTATTTTTGAAATGCCATTCCAAATGACTTTTTCAATCCTCAGCTGTTCCCCTTTGATCAGCCACAAGAGAAAAAAAAAAGAGACGGGACATGGGAAAAAAAAAATAAAAAAATCCATCCATCCAGTCACAGGGAAAAAAAAAGACAGGACACAGGAAAAAAGAAAAATTATAAAAAAGAGAAAAGCGACCACGATGACCACGACGTCCTCATGGAACTTAGTATTTTTTAAATTTGTATTTAATATTTTTGAAATTTTTATTATACTTTATTTTGATATTTTATTTTATTTTATATTATTAATTATTATTTTTATTAGAGATTAGTTTAATTTCAAGTGATTATATGTTATGCTTTGTGGTATATACAGCATTTAACCATTCGATATCATTTAACCATTCAACATCATTCTTTCATACCAAGAAGATATGTTCATACCATAAATCAAAAACTGCTGCAAGAAAATACAATACTATATTATCACACCACACAACATATATACACCACACAACATATACAACCAAAATTACTACATCATCGCACCATAGAAGACATAAAATCCTGATAATCTAATCCTTCGGATCAGCTTGAACAACAGGGCGGTAGCGATGAGCAGATGAGGATGAACGAGCAGATGAGGATGGTCTAGAGGAGGATGGCTGACTGGGAGGTTGACTGGGAGACTGACTGGATTGATCACTTGAAAGATTTGAAACAAGAATATTCATCTATCGGTCGATCTGGGCAACATTCTGTAAAACTATAGCCAATCAAGTAGAGAGAATATTTTGCCTTTCTATTCCATCTGATTCTCTTTGTATCACACTCTGAAGTACTCTAAGAGTGCAGATAATTTCGTCTAGCTGATGTTGCATATCTGTATGAGGCGAATATCTCTCTAATTCTTCGATACGACAGACTAAATTATGAATATCCTGTCTGATATTCTTCACTGCTGAAATAAGATTGTCCACTTTTTGCTCGAACAAGGAAGAACTATGTATCCCACTATGATCCATACGTGCATTGCTCTCTCCTGAAAACGATGATTGAAGAATAGATACAACCTCCCGAGCAATTGCACTGACCATATCTGGAGCCATCCTCATTTGCTCAACAGATTCCGTACTAGAAGGTCCTGCTTCACTCCTCCTCCTAGAAGGTCCTGCTTTACTCCTCCTCTTGAAGAAGGTCCTGCTTCACTCCTAGCTCTGTCTTCCTCATCTAAAATATCTTCATCCATATGTTCTCTCCCTCCATCTTTCTAGTCCACTCACCATCAATTTTAAACTAATACATTCTGTGCAAGGCTCCTTCATTGATTTTGCTACCTCTAACCTAATTTTGTTGATTGTTTACTCTAAATTCTTACTCCATAATGTTTAAAGACATGGGTTAATATCATTGCATAAGGCAGAGACGTCTGTACCCTAGCGATCGCTTCTTGCATAACTTTGATTATCATTCTTGAAAGGTTGAGTGGGACACATTTGACTATATGATACATAATTGCTAAATCCCTCTCAGTTACAGTATCAAATCCTCCAGCTCGAAGTTGTATAATCCAACAAATAATTATATGGAGTAGTCTCATTTCAATATTTAAGTATCTTCCATGAATTCTTTGGAATTGATCATGATCCTCTACCCCAATAACAGTTTCAACTTTTGTAGTTCTATCTCTTCTACTATCCTGCAGCTCACCTATCGTCGAAAGTTTTAAAATTTTCCTAGTATTTCATCATCCAAATAATTTTTTTTTCCTTCACTGAAGGTGATACAGTATGTTCTTCAAATAAAATATTTTATAAAATTTTCTAACTAACTTCATAAATATCGGAGCTTTAGCAGTGTAGATAAATTTGTATCCCATGACTCTAATTAGGTTTGCAATCTCAAATCTCTCTGAATCTA
>KE505170.1:101039-112289 GCA_000441515.1 Elaeis oleifera | reverse complement strand
ACCCTCCATGTCGCTCCCACTCGCATCCTTGTCCAACGTAGGTTTTTGGTTCTTCTCTCTTCTCTCTCTCTCTCTCTCTCTCTCTCTTTGAGCTATTGCTCCATTGGCTGGATCCCAATAAAGCTCTTGGCCTTCTCTCTCTCTCTCTCCTCTTTAAATTAATCCCATTACAGACCTTGAGGCCCATACCAACTTTTCTGCTCTTGTTCTCTTCTTGGTCTTCCTCTCTTTTCTCTCTTCTTGAGGTGGTTCCTATGGGCTTCTTGAAGAGGGGAAATAGCGGTGGATCTAAGATAGTTGCTAGCGGCATTCTTGATAATCTCCATGTTTGTGATATGCTCAGGACTATGCTCAAGAAGGACCACTTCGATAATGAGGAGGCGATTGATATCTCGATTTGATTTTTTTTTTGGGGGATTTTCCTTGAGGTTCTTGATTTGTTCTTCTTGCTTTGATTGTCGGTGATTTGAAGTATTCTGCATACGATGGAAACTTGGTCAAAATCGATATTTTTATTGAGGTTTTATATCAAGATTTATGAAAATTTAACTTCGTTTAGTGGTTGGATGGTAATGTTCAGATTTGATGGTGGATCCCATTCTCTCTATTTCTTGGCTTGTATAAGAACATAGCCTTAACGCTTTTAAGTACTTAAACCTCCTCAGAGCAGCACTTAGGTGAGGAAGTCCCAGATCCCTCTTCCTCCTCTCGACCCCTCAAACCTCCTCCTCCTCGACGGACTCGAGATTGAACTGGGGCAGCACTACGATCCCTTTGTCTCTCCATTTTTTTCATCTCTAAGCATTTGTTCTTCCCATTTCTTCCCATGTTGTGATTCTTTTGTTGCATCCCTCCATTTTATTTTCATTATGGCCATTTTTTTCTTTCCCTTGCTACTTTTTTTACTAGCTGAGACATTTTTGGCTGCCACCAGTTTCGAACATTTGGAACATTTTCCTTTAAGAATTTGACATTGCCTAGCATTCATTTGATTGTTATGTAAGGAAGAAGGATACTGAAGAAAATATCATGCAATTTATTTATTTATTTTATTTTAAAAATATTCGAGTGTTCATGCTCATCTAAATGTCCAGTGATCTCTATGCCATTGTGCACATTTGGTTCGTTTATAATGGTTTAAATACCAAGACTATTATTTATTTTTTATATATCTTCAATTGACAATGCTTTTAAAAATCGTTAAATGGAAACACTTATAAATATGGCTAAGATAATAGCACGTAAAAAAAGCCAAACGATGCTTATTAGCGTCGTTATCTTTGAATTTTATGACGATGCTTTTAAACATCGTTATTTAGTGATGCTTTTCATGTTGCAGGAGTAATTGGCAATGCTAATAAGCATTGATAGAGGTCCAAAAAATTATAAGCAATATTTATTTTCTATAATGAAAGTAGGATTCATGCACTCATTTTAGAACTTCAAACCACAACCAAAACTTTCTATGATCCATCTTTTTCACCAAGGTCTTAATTCATTTAAGACCATAAATACTTGTATCCTTTTAATCAAAAAATTCCCCATATAATTTGCCAAAATGAAGAATCATCTACTAATCAACTTGGGAATTTTCATTAGAAATTTCCAGAAACAATTAAACAACTGATTTAGATGACAATTCAATTAGAATTTAGTGGTAAATATCATGACTGAATGTTGACCATAATAGTGAATCCATGTTATTGTATTAGTCCTGATGGAACCAAAATATTAAATTATAACTCTTCAATTGTACATACCAAAGAAGATCAGGCATGTTTTAGCTTGAAGAACATGATTAGATAGCTCCATCACAACCATCACTGAAGCTACTGATGATACTATATGTACATTGAAATGTTCTATGGTTGCAGATGCATATATCAGGACGAGGCCACATTATGTTAAGAGAATAGAATGAAAGAATGGCTATACATTCTAATGTAATATGAAGTGATATAGAGAAAGTAACTGATAGTCAATTATGCATGAATCGAATTTCTCTGGACGTTAATGTGGTGGGATGAGGGTTGTGAACCATAGTTCATCTCATACTTTTGGTGAGGACTTCCTTGAAGAGGTTGCTCATGGCAAGGTGCAAGAAAATTTCACAATTTAGAATGGAAGAAGTTCATGTATGAATATTTCTTGTGATACCTAATGGAAAAATAAAACATGATGATGGACAGTATCTTTCCAAATTTCAACAACCACATCCTGGTTAATTTCATAAATGTACACCTCCAAAACCTCTTTACAAGCTTCATCCTTGTTTATCCAATCTTGATATGATTTGACATGCTGTGGTCTAAACACAAGATATAGAGGTTAGGATGCATGCAGAACAAGTTTGATATGGGATAGCTCTACCTGAATCTCCTTCCAGGAATTACAAAAATTTGTCTTACTGATGGAGGATCACTTAAATCTTATGCTACTAATGACATTCCTCTATTTTAAACTGTTAACTGAGAACAATAATTCATCTCTCTCCCTCCCCTCCCTCCTCCCACCACACCCCCCCCCCCCCCCTTCCCTCTCTCCCTCTCCGGCCCTCTCCCTCTCTCCCCCTCTACCCTCCGTGTGTGTGTGTGTGAGCAACTGACTGAGTAAACATCCAAATAGCACCAAACATAACATCAATTACTACATACTACTACAGTTCCATACCACATAGGGAAGAATGTATCCATCAAAAACATACACCATAAACACATCATCAAGAAAGACAAAAGGGTTGATGTGTTGAATAGGTAATCTAAAGAGCTGATCAGTAAACCTAGTCTTTGCGCTCCAATTGCTTGAAAGCATCAAATCTTTCCACTGTAAGGCCATTTTCTCCTTCCTGCACCATTCAACTCAAAAGGATAAACTCTGTCAAGCATGATTGGAAACCGCCTATAATAATGATTTATTGTAGACAAGATATAAATGTTTTGCTGCACTTACATGTGGAAAGATAACTGTTCCTGCTGCTCCATCAGAAGCTGAAACAGTTGTCGAGCAGCGTGGATCACACTTAGCCCACTGTAATTTGCGGATCATGAGGGATCCAAGGAAAAGCAAAAAAACATAAAGCAAGAGCAGGAAATTGTTTCATAAATAAAAGAAAACAAGAAATTGTTACAGTGCAATATAGGCCAAGGTTTGGTTTTTGGAAACCAGTGTCAGAAGGATATATCATACATTCTTTGCAGCCATGCTAAATGCTTCTCGATGAGGAATGTCAGGTTTGGCAGCTTTGATACGCTGTATTTCCTCCCTATCATGATTTCAATATCAAGTGAATGAATCCTGTTGATTCTAATAAAGCTATAAAATGAATAATGTAGTTGTTGGTTGCATTCCCTATAATGTTATCGCATGTACTTTTTTATTGGAACTGCTCAAGAGACCAGCAATTTTAGCAGTTTGATTAATTGGCCTAGCCCAGGACTCACTAATTAAGCACCCAATTTAATTATCACAATTGCTTGGCTAGCCAAAATATTATTTAACCAACAACATGTTCTATATAAAAGAAGACTGCAAAAGCATGTTTCATTCAACAATCTCACATGGCCACAAAATTTTAAATAATGACTGAACAATTAATCACACAGCTTAGTGGATAAATTCATTTATCAGATAAATAGAAAGATCACTGCGTATATTATGGCGCACTAGCTCATGATTTTATCGAAGGATGTTATGTTAGGTCGATCATGAAAACTTTATTTTGTTGGTTTCAGGATCTCTATATGTGAAGAAGATAAACTGAAGGCTTGTCGAAATCACATAACAGTTTCTCAGAATATAGACCATATATTTCATTTAGCTAGATTGGGGTGAGGCATTCTGAGATGACATGTGTATTGAGAAAAATCCTGGTTCATTTGGAGTAGGCTCTCATGTAAATTCAAAAGAAAGGAAAAATAAAGGGAATAAGATGAAAGTTGTATGAGAAGATTAGAATGCCAACATAAGTGAAGGTAACAATATATAGTTTATCTGATCCTCAAATTATATATGATCATTTTGCATATGAGTTAGTAGAAATTTTCAGTCCACTATATTGCTAAGCAATTAGTTCACAATACTCAAGTCCCTAAAAAATTTGGGCCTTTTGTTATTTTAATATTTGACTGCTTCCTCTACCTTCATGTTTTCCCCAACAATGACAATGATAAGATTATGTAACACAGTACCATTTTCTTTCTTTCTTCTTCCTTTTTTCTTTTTGATGAAACACAGTATCGTTCGTTTTTGGGATGAAGAGAAAAAACACAGTATCATTTTCATTGTATCGTTGATTGCATTTTTGTTCCATAGCTTCTTAATTACAGCATGCCTCTTGGTAGAATGGTCAGCCAAGAGTCATGTGAGAAATATTGATAACGAGATCAAATCCAATGGTAAGCTTATCCATGACATGTACTAATGGGAAACGAGTTGACAGAGTAAGTGGTAATATGACATCCTTGTTTCTTACTTCATGAAGCGATTGTAAGCTGATGGAAGTCGGTGTTTCTTCTCTGGAGCTGCCATCAAGAAATCAACCCAAATAGATAGCAGAACAGAACACAGAGAGACAGAGAGAAGTAGAAATATAGCAAAGAAAGAAATTTATTACGTTTCACGACAAATGATGCTTTGGGGATCATTTTTTCGCTTGATGTCGATGAAGATGGTGATGAAGGCTGACCCCTCCAACAGTCATTGCAGGGACCCTAATTCACAATGAAAACCAATGGCACATGAAATGAAACACCCTATCTTTCCCCTTATTGGAAAGCAGATTTAAAAACAACATGAAAGATATAAAAAGAAACTAGTAGGCCTCTGACCTAGCTAGCCTTATCTAGCCTCAGGTGTCAGTGGTACTGTCCATTGAAGTTAGCATAGGCACTAATATTAATGAGTGCCTTTCCTTTAAGGGTTATGGTAGTCCATGAACATGACTTGGAAGTGATGACAAATACAATGCAACTTAGTGCAGAAAAGCTAATTTACAAGAAAAGGACAAGGAAACTTGATAAAAATTCATGCTATAAACTAGAAAGCAATCCAATGTAGTATGCACACGCATAGGTCATTATTAAACTCCAAGTTCTTATCCATAAATAAATGTATATATATCAATCCATTTGTACCATTTTATGAAATTTTGAATCACAGAAGAGTATTTCTGCTAAGCAAAACTATGAATTCGACATGAAATCAGGTTAGTGTTAATAATATGAAGAAATTGAGGAAGACTGCGGCTTTCATCAAAAAAGGAAGGCTGCAGCAGACAAACCTGAAATGCCATCTGGTGGTCAGTGGGGCAAAAGGTTTGCATCATGGGTCTGGGGCTAAGGAAGGAGAGATGGTTGCAATGGCCACATTTCACAGTCACCGTGTCCATAAGCCATTTACATGGCACCCCAACCTGCAACCACCAAAGATGCCGTCAAGAGATGAGTTTGTAGGCAGTGTTCACAACATCCCTAGATCATAATCTCTTTCAGAGGCTCTTATCTGCGGGCAAGTTCCACTTTTCTTCCACAATCTAAGAGATCAGATATGATATTATCAATATGAAACATTTCCTTTGGGTCGCCAGAAGATATCTCAAGTAGGTCACCTAAATTCCTTTGCTTGGTGATCTAAACAATGACAGTACTGATTAGGCAGTGAAGTACAGTTACAAATGGGCCTTCCCATTTTTTCACTAACTAAAATTAAGAGATGACGAAGAAAGAGAGAGAAATAGAAGAGATCAGGTTTAGCTTTGGATGCGAAATAACTAGATGAGATAACTAAAGTGGATGAAATAAAATGAAAATAGCAGTCGCCCAATTTGTGATGAAATAAAGTGGATGAAATAAGAAAATGCTCTTCATTCATGCACACATACATATGTATATACATCTCTAAAAATCTCATTGGTGGACCTTCAAGAGTGTAGCCCAATTTGTGATGCACGAGGAAGCTAAATTAGGTGGAACACACCAGAAGTACACATGGTGTGAGGAACGGAAATGGTGATTGCAGGAGAACAATTCTCAAAACTTCCAAGTAGACTTATCTTATATATCAACTGCTAAGTAAACCAAGCAAATATAGAAGATGTATAAAGATCGGCAGCTTGCTTTCTTTGATCCGCAGATTTATCTAAGAACTTTTGTAGGCCTCCATGTATGCGAGCTATGAGAGATTACCGCAAGAACGGTGTTGCAGTAGGTGCAACGAACGTAGCATACGTGCTCGGTGGGAGGAACCAAATCCATTAGTAGTAAAGGAAGGAAGGCAAAGAGAAGAAGAGAAGCTAAGAAGAAGGGAATGGGAGGAGTGGTAGAGGTGGCCTCTTGGGCTGAAAAGGAGGGAGCTTCCAAGGGAAATGGATATGGTGAACAGGATTTCCATTCTAGCAATAATGCCCAGGGGAACCCACACACATGGGACGTACGGCCGAGCCCACCCAGGCTACTAGAAACAAAGGCATACGGCATACATTTCATCGCGCTTTGTGCGTCAAAAAACACAAAGGGCGCAGGGACTGGACTTATTCTTTCTGTTTCTATCTTGGAGAACCTAATATTTTGTCTGGTCAATTGAAGGAGCTAATACTTGGTTAGAGGAAGAGACTTCCTTTTAGCTTTCTAGATGACTTAAAAAGATATATTAAAGGTTGCATATTAAATTTCTTTGTAGCAAGCAAGATATAGCCGATAATGGAATGATTTAAGATGCATAATCAACAAGAATTTCTCGGACCAAATAATGCAAGTGTGATCAATATGCATGTGGCCTTTCTAAATGCTTGAGTTTATAAACTGGAAATGTGGTTATTTAGGTGGCAAATTGTTCAATGTTATAGTTCTAGCAATTTGGTTCTTTGAGAAAATGACAAAGTTGAGATTTTAATTGCCTTCGATGTTATTGCCAACATATGTATCATAAAATAAATGGCTTGCTAATTGGCTTGCATTAATGCATTATGATATGTAAACATGGTTTTGCACATATAAGAAATGTAGTATGTGTTTTCACTCATATATATTACTCAGCTGATGGATTTATCTGAATAGAAGACATGGAAAATGGTAGCTTCGACATGATAGGTATAGCAGTTTGTGCATAGGCATCATATATTCTAAATCTCATTATTATAGTGAGATATACAATAAGAGAATCAAGAGTCATGTTAACGATTAGCTGCTAATGGCAATAATTTGTTTCCATTGAGAGCTATTAATAAAGTAGTGTTATTGATCTAAATATGTGAGTTTGTGGTGAATATATTGATCTAGCACAAGCATGAGAGACTAGGTGAGCACTTTCAAGATTTTTTTTTTGATGAAAACCACTTTCAAGATTCATCCAACCTGTATGAAGGCAACTCTTATAATGCATAAAATACAAACCATTCTTCCGCAAATTTTTATCATTCATCCAAAACCTAAATATTAAGTTGAATTTAAAGAAAACTGTACCAAGAGCCTAGATAATTAGCAGGCAAGCAGGAAGAAAAGAACTATTTGCTTATTAGCAGAAGGAATTTGAATTCAAAAAAATCTAGAAAGAACCTTCCAAGATATTTTAAAGCCGGTAAGAGTGTCACAGGAAGAATAAGAAGAATGTGTGTTCTGAATTTATGATGAAAGTTACGTGCATTCACCACCGAAGTACAAATTATACACCACAGGATCTCGACCAAATGGCGATACAGTTGCCAAAGACAAACAATACACCATCCTCAAACAAAATTTAGAAAATCATGCATGAGTCCGCATCAGATTACAGACAACATCACAATACTCGGTGGATCCAGCACATGCAAATCCCACCAATTTCATGACATCAGAGTTTGAGTCATGATAGTATTGGCTCCTAGATCAAGCCATGAAATGTCATCTATATAAAACAAATAACTAAACGTATCCATCCATCCACCCATCAACATTAATATATAGTTAGTAAAGAGCATATCAACATACACATCACGAGAAAATAAGAGGGAAAGGATAAGAAGAAAGAGGAGTGAGAAAGCGGGACAAAGGATGGGATGGGGGAGGGATCAGTTGTCGCTATCTGTGAGGGTGGGTCAGTGAGAGCCCGCGGTGATGTGACGATTCCTCGGTTTCCAACTGGGGTATCCAACTGGGGTAAAAGTTGGCTTCCCTCCCCCACGCTCTTACACTTGCCGGCTTCGTATAACTGCGTCTTTACCAAAGCGATGCCTGCCACTGACTTCCGCCACCCACGCACCTATACTTCTCCACACCTTGCAGTTTTATCTTTTCTTTTTTTTCCACGAGTCCACACACTTGTCTCCATTCCACCTTGAGAGTTGAGGCTTAAGCTTAGTAGTAGTAGTAGGAGGAGGAGGAGGAGGAGGAGGATCGAGGAGGAGTAGGAGGAGGCTATGTCTTTGTTCCTTCCTCTACCCTAGCTATAGGAGGTCTGTATCCATGTCTGAAACTATATCTAAATCCAGAGCTTGGGGTGCTTGTCACCATTAACGAATATGGGCACAATCATTAGGGCCAACGCAGGCACCTCTTTCTCCTTTTTGGGGAAAGGTTTGCTTGATTGGACAGCCCGGATCAGAGGAGGGTCTGCCATCGCAGATTCCAGTCTACCTCCAACTAGGGGTTTTGACCATAGGGAGTATTGTTTCATTCTACCTTTTCACATTCTTTCTTGTATTTTTCTTATATTGTTCATTTTTTTATAATTTTTATTATTTATTTATGTTAGTCATTATTTTTAAATCTATGAATTGTTTGGGGGAGATAAATCACTCATAGGTTAGCAAATAAGAATTTACTCCTTGATGATTGCACACACACGCACACTTCGACATATACACTGTGAAATTGGAACTTTGTTGATCAATCTTGGCTCCTAAGTAGGAGCTGATGTGCATCATGAAATGTATATAAGATGATAAGTTTATTAACTTTCTTATTAATTAGGAAAAATAGAAAGAATAGTCATGTGTGATCTCATATATCATAAACTTCTTTTGATTATCAAACGACTTAGCAACTTGGGCTTTTCTTCCTCTTTCCCCATCAGCAAGAAGGTCCCAACGAGCTCAAACTTCCAATAACAATGTATAGAAATAGATGATGTCAAGTTACTAGTTTCCAGATAAAATAAAGTAACTCCCAAACCATTAAGCAACAAAGTTGATAGCAAGGAAATTCTTTAGCATACAGGTTAAACTAATTAAGAACCATCTAGTTGACTAACCAATGGCATAGACAATGTCGCTTTGTCAATTACTTACAGCTCAAAATTCTAAAGTTGTTTCATATATATGAAACAAATTGATTGTATACGGATAATATACTAGATATTTGATTAGGAGTTTACACAGAAAAGATATTTGATCAGGAGATTTGTCGAGTAACTTATAATAAGATGGACAGTTATCCCTTAGTCTTATTTGGTGACCATTGAGAATGTCAGTGGCCATACTTCTCAATCTTAAGCTTGTCTATTTTTTGTTAAAATCATCCAAGTGTATGGTATTCACTCAAATAAGATCTCCATAATTGCGACCTTAATTTTGTACCAAAATTGACAAGGTAAAATAATTATTGTTCACAAAGATAAAATAAAACTTAAATATCTTAATGTTAAAACTATTCCTACCAATGAAATGACTAAAATAGAACAATGATATTTTGTGAGCTTGGTGCTCATTCTACTTCTTTCTCTTGTCCGAGGGGGTGATGGACTTTTCTTTATTTCAAAATTTTCTTGATTTTTGTGAGTTCTTCCACATAACAAAAGGCAAAAAGTTTTTTTCTGATTTCATATTATATTGTTCTCAATGGTATGTAATATTTATTTTAACATGATAGTTTTTAGGTAGATATATTCATGATATTATAAAGACATAGACCTTCAGCAAAAGATATTTCAGGAGACATAATTATCATTTAAAATTTTCAGGTAATTCACCAATTTTCTTGTCTAATATTTCTATTATGTATGTAATATTTTTTTCATATACTTTTGAATGTTATTCAAATAAATTCCAAGAAACCTAAATATCAGGTCTTATAAGGAGATGCTAAGTTCTATGCTGAGAATGAGAACCGTTGCTACGCTTACAATAGCAGCTTATCGTGCAAGTTGATCATTTTGTTCTCCAAATTAATGGACGTTGCCGGAATATTATATAATTTAGTACCACTTGTTGATCCACCTCAAATGCTTTTAAGGCCTTCAGTCAAAAACATCCAAAATATCTTCAAGGTTGAAAATCTTCTACCATGGTTTCAGATGTTTAATTAGTTTTGTGCAATGAGGTTTGGATGGCTTGCGTACTTAAGTGCTCCTTAGTTGCTGTTCTAGATAAATGAAGACAGAATGAATAATCATAAACAAACATTTTAGCATAAAAAAGAAAAGAAAAAAAGACTATGAATTAAGCACCACTAGATCGCTAACGAAACAATATGATATCATAGAAATGCCAAAAATCCTCATGAAATGCATCAACCTCCTCATGCTACGTTGGACATGGAATTCGTTTGGATGCTGCACTGCTTCTATGCCAATATAACAAACATTTCAGCTAATCCTCAGAATAATTTTCTGCATCTGGGAAAAATAGAAGTTCATGCGTGCTGGGAAATAGAGAGTGTTTGTGGTATTGTTTTGACAACGACTAACTCTATATATTGTCAGGTGGGTGCCTCAGTGCTTCTATATTAGAATGTTTTAGAGATTAATGAATTGCTTGAACAGTGACTCATTTCTCTACGACAAGTTTAATGGGAAAAGAAAGAAGAAGAATGTTGCCATAGGTCTCGACCACTTGGTAGAGGACATGGCAAGATATGGACGAAGCAGTGCTTGCTTGGCGGATGACATGGATTCCAGGATGAAGCTACGCCTCTATGTATAGCCTAGTTTTACCAAAGCAGCATTCGACTACTTAGGTGATAAGACTAGGGCTCTGAGTCTTTATGCTGCCGTTCCTTCTGACCGACCATCAAACGGTGATTCAGATGCCAGTGGGGGAGATGTGGACGTTGAGAAAGTGCCATAGGAGATATATGTTTGTGGAATAGGATTGTCCCTGCACTCACCTGAAGAGAAATCTTTTAGTGGTTGGTATGCCATCATTGATGCAGCCTTGATGGACAGCACATGCTCCACATTGATTCTTATGTACTATCTTGATCTAGGAGAATGGCTCCAAAAAAGAGGGGAGAGAGAGAGGGAGGGAGGGAGGAGGGGGGAGAGAGAGAGGAGGGAGGGAGG
>KE505170.1:31258-56494 GCA_000441515.1 Elaeis oleifera | reverse complement strand
TAATAAAATATTTTATCGCTATTAATTTTTATTTATTAGCGACGTTATATTTCATCATAAATATTTTTTTATGATGAAAATTTTTCATCAAAAATATTTTAACGATGAAAATTATTCATCATAAATATCCTTTATTAATGATGAAATATTTTTCATCGTAAAATATTATCAATGATGCGATTATTTACAATGAAATATTAGCGATGAAATTTTTATGGCTAATAATTATTAGCGATGAAATAGATGATTAATGATGAAATTTTTATCGCTAATAATCTATTTTGTTGTAGTATTTTGACGGCTCCTCTCGATCTGTTGCTACTCTGGATCCTTGACCGAACACACCATGCCACACTGCGCTCTCTGTTTGTCTATAGGGACCTTTAAAGCCCTCAAACCTACTTCAGATAGGAGAAAGGACTCCTATGAGCATCCAAATAACTCTCTGAACCATCAGATTAAGACCGACAATCCTCTAAGCTATCCGATCATGCAAAATTGGAGTCTTCAATCCACCAAAACCCTATGAGCCACAAGAAATGCCCTCAAAATGCCATCGGTCCACCATGGACCATGAGAAACTGAGCGGGAAATGGCTTGTCAGTCCATAGTGCTCGTGTGGACCGCGCAACACCACGTGGTCCACCATGGACTAAGATAGAAATCGAGCTTGGGCGCCCGCATGCTCACCCGTGCTAGGCTGTGCCCGCATGCGCACTCGCCTAGGCCCAGACCGCGCTCGCAAGTCCGCATGCTGGGCTACGCTGCTGAGCCTGGCTGTGCCACCGCCGACCCACCACCATCCTCCATCGCTCCGTGAGTCGTGCCATCTTTTTTGCATGTATCTCCTCCGTCCGGACTCCGTTTGGACTGTTTTTGGACTCGTTGGACTTCATTCATCGTTTGAATCTCGCTGTGAGTTTATTATGGATCGAATCTCGAGACATCAAATTCTAACAGAGAAGAAGGGCTAAAGTTATATTTATAGAGAGAAGGGCATGAGATAAGAGAGGGCTAGGGCTTGCATGATAATTTAGGTGGAGGGGCATGGGAAAACATGTAAGAAGAAGGAATAGAGAGAGAGGATGTGGAATCTTGAGATGGGGCAGCACATCTATTTTTTTCCTTCCTTCACATGAAAATCCCATGCCAAAAATAAGTTGGGGCGGCACTACATGATGGCTAGGAGTTTAGATGTAGCACCAAGGTCTTTCTCTCCTCCTTCTTAGGGTTTAGATGTGGTGCATCCTTTGATAGCCCTTGGATCTTTGAAAGTTGCTTCTCATCTCTTGATTTTTAAGTTGTGTTCACACTTGGTTTCATGTGAAAGATTATCTTCTAATCTGAACCCTTGATTGAAGAGGATACATCTGATCTCTTTATGAATAAATCGCGTTCATACTTGAATAGAAGCTGATTGCCTTGTTCACTCGAATTTGATCCGATTTGAGTCTAATTTGAATCATATGAACCTAAACTCCCAATCACCTACAAAATAACTAGAGAGTATCAAATTCTTAATAAATAAAGAGTAATTAAATAAAATTGTATGCCTCTAGTGACTTAATTCAAGTGCTCATCAGAGATCAAGCTTACTTGATATTGAGTGGAGCCCTATCAAGTTGCAATAGTGGAACTCAATACTGTGGAAAGCACTAAGAAGTTGAATAACTAGAATTATAGCATGTGGTAAACATACATGGAGTCATATCTACAGGGGTAGGATCTTTGAGAGATTGTAGGAGGAAGCAAGACCATGCCGCCACCACAAGAAGATAATGTTGTATTAAAGAAATGGAAGATTACAGCTAGTAAGGCTATGTTTAGAATCAAGACAATAATAGAGAAGGAAATGCTAGAGCACATTAGGTATACAACCACACCTAAAGTTGCATGAGATATGCTGGCCTCTCATTTCTAAAAAAAATGATGTGAGACTCTAGTTATTAAAAATGAATTAATGTCTATCATTTAATGTTGCATGACAATAAATCAATATTTTATAAAATAAATTATTATGGAGAGAAATTTTAGATTTAGATCCCACATCTAAAATCAATGATGAAAGAATGTGGAGAATTATTATACACAGCTTTAAACCTAAAAATAGAGGATTTATTATAGCAATTTAAGTGTGGCTAGTACAATCATCAATAGAAGATTGAGAAAAGTTGTTGATTAATCAAGAGACATTGACCAAACAAATGGCTGGAGTCTCATTGAAGAGTGAAGAGGAGGCACTCTTTAGTATAAAAGGAGAGGTTATAAGAGGAACCAAAATGCCATAAAATTAGAAAGGGAAGAAGAATATAAATCAAGAAAATGGGAGGAAAGGGGCTCTCAACTAAGGGGAGCAAAATCGTATAGAGATCAAAATAAGCAACAATTCAAAAGGCTAAGAAAATATAGAGATGGGTGTTCTAATTATGGTAGGAGAGGCCATTAAGCCAGAGACTGTAAGCTTAAAAGAAATTTGCAGCAGGCAATGTAGTAACCTCAGGCAATTTATCATAAAAAAATAATAGCGAAGATGAGTGGGATGCTAAAGCATCACTTGTTGTGATCGAGATTGGAAAGAAAGTAGCATCGGATGAGTGGGATGTTAAAGCATCAATTGTTGTGATCAAGATTGGAAAGAAAGTAGCATCAGACATAGTAGAAGATGAAAAGCTTGCATTAGTAGTATCTAGTCCTGAAAGAATTAATTATGAGAAGAATTGGATCTTTGACTTAGGGAGCTCAAATCACATGATAGGTGATAAGGAAAAGCTCCACAATCTATCAAAATATAAAGAAAGAGGTGTTGTGGTGATTGCTAATAATGCAAGATTACTAATAACACACATTGGTAGTACATTGAACTTTGTTTCAGCTCCAACCAAGTGCAATTAAAAGATATCTATCATGTGTCCAGGATAAAGAAGAACCTTCTATCGGTATCATAGTTAATAGAACTAGGTCACTTTGTAGTATTTGGTCCTAAGGATGTCAAGGTATGTCAGGAGGTAAGAATAACTGGTACACTAATCATGGAACAATAGAAGGTAGATTCTATTTATGTGATGTTAGCAGAAGAAACATGTATAGATAAAACTAAGAAGGATGAGGTAGTGGATTTGTGGCATGCATGGTTAGGACACGTTAGCTATCACAAGTTGAAAATAATGATGAGCAAGTCCATGCTAAAAAGTCTCCCTCAATTGAATATCCATAATTGGGTGCTAGTATGGTAAGGCGCATCAAATATCACGTGAAGAGTCTAAGTTCAAAGCAAAGCAGCCATTGGAGCTTATTCACTTAGATGTATTTGGATGAGTAACACAACCATCACTTAGTGGGATGCAATATATGGTGACCTTCATTGATAATTACCTTAGGTACTTTGGATTTATTTTATGAAAGAAAATCAGAAATTTTGTTAAAGTTTAAGGAGTTCAAAGAAACAATAGAAAGTAAAATAGCAAGGGGAATATAGTGCCTATGTATGGATAATAGGGGAGAGTATATATTCGAAGAATTCTATAATTATCTATAAGAACGTAAATACATAGACAATTGATGTTCCCTAGCATACCACAACAAAATGATCGATGCAGTAGAAAAAAAGAATAAACATCTTTCAAAGGTGTGTTGGCCATATTACATGCCAAGAATATTTCTGGTTGTTTCTAGGTAGAGTGTAAGAAGACCATAGCCCGTGTGATCGATAGGTTACTATACGATTGGGATTTATCTCACCCTTTCATAAGCTGTAGAACATGAAACTCATAGTGTAGCCACTTTCGAGTATGTGGCTATGTAAGCTATGTATTCGTATCTAATCACTTACATAGCAAGTTTGATAAGAAGATAATTGGGTGTATCTTTGTAGGATATGCGTGATAATAACAGAAAAAGGTGGAGATATTGTGATCCTACAATTGGCTAATATTACATATCTTGAAATGTGGTATTTGATAAAGCATCATCTTGGTGGACACCCCAACACATGCAATTATCTGATTCACAGCAAATAAAAGAGAAGTTGCAAAAGAGATTTAGGGAGCAAATTAGAGAAGAAGGAAAGCAAAATCCAGAAGAAATTGCGCACTACCAAAGGGTGAGTCAAAAGAGGAAACAAGCCCATGGCAAATTGGAGTGTATCAAAGGCCAACAGGAAGAAGTATGAGAAGATGTCACCCCACAACCATAGTTAATAAGGTCGAATAGGTAGCGAAAACCAAATCTTAAGTATGCTAATGCAGCCATAGCAAAAGAAGAAAACATGAGAGTCAATAACATGTGAAGAAGGATCATAATGTGCCAAGTGGAGAAATTCAATGAAGGAAGAGATTTAAGTCCTACAAAAGAATCAAACATGGGACTTGGTGCCTAAGCCTATAGAAATCAAACCCATTTCTTGCAAATGGATTTACAAGATAAAGATACAGCCAGATGGGTTGATTGAGTGGTACAAGGCACAAATGGTGGCTCGAGAGTTTTTACAACAATATAGGTTGGATTATGATGAAACCTCCAAACTAGTAACTAAGATAACCATTGTTTATGTCCTCTTAGCACTCGTAGCTAACAAGTCTTGGAAGTTGTGGCAAAAGGATGTGAAAAATATCTTCCTATATGGAGAGCTAGATCGGGATATATATATGGAGCACCCATGGGGTTTTGAGAGTAGGGCACACCTTGGGTATGTATGCAAGCTAAAGAAAGCTTTATATAGATTGAAGCAAGCACCAAAGCATAGTGTAGTAAGATATCAGTGTTCTTGATTCAAAGTAGATATTTAGTGGCACCAGCTGACTCAAGCCTGTTTGTCAAAGACCAAGAAGATAAGCTAGCAATAATATTAGTTTATGACCTCATCATCATTGGAGATGATATGGAAGAGATTCATCGAATAATTAAATAAAATTTATCAATCCGCTTCTAAATGAAAGAGCTTGGAGAGCTTAATTACTTCCTAGGGCTTGAGATAGATCACACGAGAAAAGGTTTATTCATGTGTCGACAGAAGTATTCAAAGGATCTTTTATAAAAGTATGGAATACTTGATTGCAAGCCGATATCCACATTGATTAAAGTCAATGCTATACCTTGCACATGCATAAGAAAGCAAGGATCTACAAGACCCAACCATGTATCGACAATTAGTTGGAAGCATAATTTGCTTGACATTGACATGGCCCGATATTGCATATGTAGTTGGAGTAATAAGTCGATTTATACAAAATCCAAATAAACCCCACTTAAAGGTCATTTGATGAATAGTAAGGTACATGAAAGGAATACTTTGGTTTAATATGTAAAAGATGAGATACATATAAAGTGGTTGGATATTGTGATTCCGACTATGCTGGTGACTATGACACATGATGATCAACTACAGATGATATATTTAGCCTTTGACCAAGAGTAATCTTTTGATGCAGCAAAAAACAACCGACAGTATCATTATCAACTACTAAGAATATAAAGCAGCAATTACTACAGTTTAAGAAAGTACATGGCTAATGCAGCTGATGAAAGATCTTCATCGACATGTTAACTATACAGTGCAACCACATTACGACAATCAGTCTATAATTCAACTAGTAGAAAATCCAATGTTTCATGTAAGAATAAAATATACAGAGATGCACTACCATTTCTTATAAGAAAAAGTCTTAAGAAGAAATATTGAAATACAACAAATAGAGATCGGGAATCAAGTAACGGATGTCTTCACAAAAAGGACTCCATGCTTCAAAGTTTGTAGAGTTTAGAGAACAACCTGGTATGACCATAAGAGCTGGTATGACCATAAGAGCAAAGATTAGAGAGAGTTGATGTTGAGGGAGATTGTTGAGAATCAACAATAACTCTCTCTCTCTCTCCATTTTCACTAGATATCTCTTGGATATTCTAAATATCTCTTTGAAATTACCAATAGCCATCATAAAGTATTCTTCAGATTTCTAGGCTTTTCGTGCACGAGAAATTATTTCATGCACCAGGTGCAAGTGAACCAGGGAAAATCCCGAAGCATATGCACGGTGGATAGCGCACAATCGGGAATCGGTGAAATACAAGGGGCAGCGTGGCTTGTTATCCACTATGGGATTTGACGCGGTGATCTAATTGCACCTGGTGTATGCAATATAGAGGCGTTCTTGCACTATCATTATAGAAGCCAATAGAAGGGCATCCCACTGACCTACGGCATCTATAAATAAGGGTCAAGGCCTATCATTGTGTGTGAGAAGAAAGTGTAAGTGTAGTGTATGCGAGAGTGCCATGGTGAGGTTTTCTCACTTTTAAAGTACGTGTGTCCCATTCTAATTAATCTATGAGTATGCTTGTGTACTAGCATACTACTCTCAAGGCGTTAACAAAAGTTTGTTATTTCTAAGTGCTATCTCATTTCTCTCTGTACCTTAGAAATAGTACATATCATTTTTGAGAAAGAAAAGGTATGTAACTTTAGTAGTTGGTGCCCCTCTCTCAAGAACTTGCTCAAGTGAAAGTCCAGATTCAAATCCTAATGGAAGCATGTCTATTGAATTTCTCATTTAAACAAAATAGGTTTATAGATGAGCCAAGTATAAAGCAAGATGCTTTGATGTAGCATTGAACTCGCCAAGTCTAGCTCTAAAAGCCAATTCTCCATTTGCTCCTCATCCCCTAATCACTTGTGCATTCGTAAATAGTGCAACAACTCCTACTATTTGTTTTCATCTAAGTTAGCAAGTTGGAGCATTTTCTAAAATAAAAATGACTTAATGGAAGTACTTTTATTTCGAGAATAAGGGGATATGAATATTATTTAGCTAAACTTTAAATAATTAATAATATGACAAAACACTTGCTGAAGAATTCCCACCATGAGACTATGATACTTGGATTGAAGTATTTTAAATAACTAAATATTTTTTTTTAAAAAAAGTTAGAGATTAACATTGAAGTTTTTTTTCCCTTTTTTTTGCTTTTTTCTGAGAATAATTCATTCTTGCATTTCATAGTACATGCTTTCTTTCTTCTTTCTTTTTCTTTTTTGATAAGACAGGTCATTCAAATCCTTCTAGTATAAATATATCTAAAATAATTAAAAATAAAATATTTCTAAATAGAATAGGAGCATCTCGCATATCAGTCCAAAGAAGCGGTCCGAGTAGCACATGCTTTCTTTAGAAACAGATTTTGAAGCAATGACACACCAAAAAACTATATATTCTAGTTCTATAAATAATGTTCTTGATAAACAATAACTTGCTAGGTTAAACACAACATATTTTTATATCCCACTAATTTGCCCGTTGTAGTGGCTGTCCGACCTTGTCTGAGTGCACTCGGTTGATTTTGCCCAAATCCAAGCTAGATAACGTCTTAGATATAGTCATTCTCAATCTATTCATCTACTGAAACTACATACTAGAGATAAAGATCTTATAAGACTAATCTGATTGGGTACTCAGTTATACACATATGAGTTGAAACTACTAGAATGCTTAAAACCAGTACCTTTCCAAAGCGCAAATGCTGAGGATATGGATGCAACCCCGCTGACCAAGTCCTTTCAGCAGCTTTAAAGCTTCTGATTACGAGTTTTTAATGTACATCTATGTAATATTTGTGCTCTTTCATGTTTAATTTAGTACTTGGCTTCGAAGAGAGATTTCATTTTCTGCTCTGTTAAAAAAAAGCTGCCGTATCACTTTAAAAAGCTGCCAGCCAAACTCATGATAAACCTTTGTTATGTATTTAAAGTTAAATATGACATTTTACGCCATGGTTATGTGTGTCAATTGAATAGATTCAACTGCCAAGCCAAGAGCTAGCCATGATCGCGCGGGGCCTTTGTTTGACAAAGCACTTATCCCACAAAGAAGGTAGGGTTGAAACAATTTGAAATGCCCTCGCCATCCCCCTCCACCCCACCCACACCCCTCCAAAGCCCCTCTCTCTCACAGTTGTTTTGTTACACGGTTGTCTATGTTCTTTTGTCTTGCTTTGGGTTGATTGTATGCAGTGTTCGGTTTTGTCTTAGTAATATCAAATCTACAACTAAGATTGTTATTGATAATGTTTTGCCTCTTTTGACACTTTAGATAATATAAAATATGAGAACTGATATGGGTATATATTTTATCTCAATTCAACTATATAGCAGATAGATCTTGGATATTTGTATAAGGTCAAAAACCCAAATAGCACCTAGCTAGTCATTTCGGATAAAATTCATGGCCATTAATACTAATAAAGCAGATCTAGCCTATGGACCATATGGATTAGAGGATGTTGCAATACATGCTCTTTTAAGAATAACCATGAATCGACATGGTGTGGTTTTGATTTGATTTTATCCCCTATCTACGTACATATATGACCACTGCAGTATAGATAAGTTTAGTCCCATATTAGCTATTTATCGGGTAGATTTTATGTACTTACACAAGATAATGAATCCAACCTAGTTTTTTGGATCAATTCATCAGTTAGTATGCAAAATTTCTTTGAGATAATGATGATAGAGAAGAAGAAAAGAATAGTGATATCCATGACATTAAGGGATGCACATGAAAAGAGTAGAAACATAGAAACATTCATGCCAATCCTATCTCATAAAATATCCATGATCAGCAATGTCTCGGGTGATTTTGCCTACGTAATAGAAGGATACATCTATAAGCCACTTAACATTAGGAATGTTCTTATCATTCAATCTTGCAATAATACTTCAATGCTGAAAAATTACAAGAAGATATGTTTCAAGTTTGAGTTTTATGAAAAGTAGATTTCCACAACTATTAAAAGATATGTTTTACGCAAAATCAAGTATTATGACGTTAATCAGATGGCAAAGTTCTAGTCTTGGTGAACTAGTTAATTGTAGTCATAGTGATCAGTATGCCAGTTTGAAACTAAGATGCCATCACCTTTGGATATAATGTAGCACTAGCAAAGGGATTTCAATAAATGCACCATGACCGTACCTTCACTTATCAATCATTATTAGTATGTCAAACTTACGTGCACGTTTCTTTCATGATTAAGATGGGGTGCACGTTTCTTTCATGATTAAGATGGGGAGCAAAGAGTCAAAACAAGCAAAGAAAATATGGTAGATAAGTTAGTCCTCTCGTAAACATGTCAAGAATTGATGTATTGCAACTAGGAGTGCAATCGAGTTGAGCCGAATCGAATAACTAAAATTTGATTTAGTTCGATTCAAATATTCAGACTCGAAATTCGATTTGAGATCGATTGAGCCTTAATATCTCTGTCTCATACTCGGCTCAATAAAAAAGATAAAATTCGAGGTCGATTCGATTTGAATATCAATCAAATCATACTCGAGCTTAAAATCGAATCTCAGTCTGCTAATAATATTATTAAAATATATATAAATTCGAATAAAATTGTATGCTTTCAAATCGAATATCTTATTACTCAAGCTCGATTCAAAAAATCATTTGAATTACTCGAGCTCGATAATAACCAAGTTGAGTCGAGCTGAGACTCGAATCGAGCTCGAGTAGCTCACGAGCGGCCCAACTTGTTTATACCTCTAATCATAAGTTACGAAAATCTATCTTATCGAGCTACAGTTAAAAGTATACCCCTACTCTAGACGGCCAAAGTGAAAATGAGCTCAATTCAATTAACACCAGCGTATGAAACCTGCAATGCACATGAGGTGGTGAAAAAAAGTGAAGGGCAAATTGGAAATAAATGAAAACTAACCAGTGCTCGGAGATAAACATTCCCACTATAATAGTACAGATAATCTTTATCATGCAAACATAATAGCAAACGCAATATAATAGTTGAGATAATCTTTGTCATGCAAACGTAATAGTGGAGGTAATTTCGTCATGCAAATTAGACTCCTGGACATTCCCATTATAATAGCCGAGGTTAGTTTTTTTTTCTTAGATACAAATAGCAGGTGTAATGGTTGTCATGCAAAACTGGACCCAACTTGACATGATTTAAATCATTTGATTAGCCTAATAAGCAACAAAACCATGCATGAACTCAATAACCTATGTGGGCTTCTAGGATGGTCTTCACGATGCCCATGGCATTCTTGGGCCTTTTTGCGTTCATTTTAGCAAACTTTTATAGCTAAAATCTAAGATGCGCCGGTTGTGAGAAATTAGGGTTCATAACGAGGGCGGCGTCCAGAATCGTGGCGCCAACGGCGTGCTTCGTTTCGAATGTGGATTTATTTGATCGATGGGATGCGGTTCCTCGTCGGTACGGCTCTGAGACTACGTCGAATTCGATCAAATTGGAACGTCTCCTTCTCTTCCTCGGCCTGCCGCCGTGGATCCCACCACCTCGAGCAATCCCCGTCGGAGTTCGGTATGGGCGACGCCGGAGAGAAGCTCGAAGAGTACACCATCGTCAAAGAAGGGGAGGCGGAGATCCTATTGCAATCCGGCAACAGAGTCTTCTATAACAAAACCCAGGTGCCAGTTTCTCGTCCCTTACCTTTTCCTGATTTTTTGTTTTTCTAAATAATGGTTCTAGCTTTTTGCTTGGTTTTACCATATTGTTAAGAAAAGTTGTTCCTTTTTCATTGATATCAGTGTGAATCTCTGGTTAGATGTTGAACTAATTCTATTGTTCATAGCTTAGAAAACAATGTCCTTTGTAATTTTCTTTTTTGATAACAAAGTTATGTGTGACCACGCTGAAGAATCATTATTCGCCACTTGCCAGTCATAGAATAGAACATATTGGCTGGTTTACTGCTGGAATTATTTTCCTAATGAAAGTTATTAGGAAATAGCAAAGTTATTTGAAAGAACAACCCAAAAGAAGTTACTTGTGTAAAAGAACTACCAGCAACCACCATTCAAAAGAATTATTGTTGAAAGTAAATTTCTCTTTTTTCTAATAAAGATAATTAGGCTTCATTTGGGCTCTCTCTCTCTCTCTCCAACACATTTGACACAACAACAGCAATACTGCCAACTATCTTAGATTGCATAACCGATTAAGCGCAAGGTTTAACCCCCGCTCCTAAGATTTTGGGAATCGAAGTCTTTTTTGGCAGTGGATTTTTTTTTCTTTCCAACCGTTAATGAATATGTATCCCATTCTACTCATAGAGCGAAGAATCAACTTGCTCATACATGGAAGTTGAGTGACGTATAGAATGGAGGTACAATTTGGTCCTATTGAAGGTCGAGTGACATAATTGAATGTTCAACTGGTGAAGGTTCATCCTACTCGCACATGAAGGTTGAATAATCTATAGAATGGAGGTTAACTTGCACATCAAGACCAAGAGATCCATAAAGTGGAGGATCAACCTGATCATATATGGAGTTCAAGGAACATGTGAAGTCAACAATGATAGATCATTCATCATCAGGGAAACTGTTTGATACTCGCCTATAAGCAAAGGAATCAAGTTAATCCTTCTACATAGGGTTTGGGCAAGAAAGTTCATCGTGATTGGAGCAGCGTAGTCAAATTCTTGCCATGGTTAATTCTTTTATTGGCTTACATATATGCTGTATTGCAATCATTATCAATTAAATTAATTGCTCTTTTTTCCATCTTTCATGTTATTCTATTTTATATCAATCACTCAACAATTTAAGTTCTTTCTTACTTGGTGTGAAAAGAACTTGGGTACCTCTAATCAATCTAGCTAGAAACTATGATTGATCACAAAGAGGAAGTTAAAATTGCAAACAGTTAGAATTTGTATTGACTTAATATATCAGTTGAAAATGGATAGCATCATAACGTTTTATAGTTTTCTTTGACCAATGAGATGCATTGCTATTTTTTTCTAGTTGCAAGCTTCTTTCTTTGGTTAAAATTGACATGTAACAGGACAGTTTGATGTTTTACAATTTTTATCTGTTCCATAAAACTTCCATGGGCTTGAAGTTTTCTTTTTCTTGTGTCAATTTCTTTTACTTCTGTTGTTGCTTTCATTTTCAGTCTGTCTCACTTGTGCTCTTCTTTGCCTAACGACAATTTTATATTGGTGATCAGGTTAATAACAGAGATATGTCCATTGCTGTTTTGAGAACTTTTATCTCAAAATGCAAGGAAGAACATGCTGCAAAGTTTAGTAGAAAGGCACATCTAGAATCAAAGATGCCTGAGTGTTCACCTCCAAGACCCATATCCGAGGAATCAAGCGTTGTTCAAGATGAACCAAATGAAGATTGTGAAGTGAAACTAAATCAGGCTCTAGATGAAATGGAAACTATCTCAAGAGAAGCTCATAAGGCTATTGCTTTAAAAGAAATGGAAGAATTCAAGGCTCCTAGAGTCCTTGAGGTATATCTTTAAATTTCCTTCTTAGATAAACTTTGGTACACTTGTGCAGATGTCCACTTAGATCCAATTAAGTTCACATTAGATAAAAGGGTATCTTATATCGATGATCCAAGCCGTTGGATGTGATCTACTATTTTTAAACTGCTTACATACCAAATCATATAATTTGGAGACCTTAGCCTATGCATCAAGTAATAAAAATTGTATGTAATTTCATATTATTTAGACTGTCCGGTTTGTTGATACTTGATGTATAGGCCATGGATCCTAAATCTACTTTTTTTTTTGTATAATAGTTTACAAGTAGTAGATCATATCTAATAGCCTGGATTATTAATATAGGACTCCTACCATCCAATGTAGACTTGACCAAATCTGAGAGGAGATCCACTTGGAGATCTGGTTGAATGGATCTCCACTCTAATCCAGTTAGGTCTTGATGGGATAATGGGGGTCTCACATTGATGATTTAGGCCTTTGGATGTGATCTATTACCTCTAAGTTGCTTACACACCAAAAATCATATGACTTCGAGATTCATGACCTATGCATTGATTGGTCAAAAAAATACATATTATTTCATGTTATTTAGATTGTTCACTTGATATATAGGTTAGAGGTCTCCAAGTCATATAATTTTTAGTGTATGAGTAGTTTAAAAATAGTACATCATATGAAACAGCTAGAATCATTGATGTTGGACCTTATCGTCCCATGAACACGTAACTAGATTTGAGTGGAGATCTACTTCATTGGATCCTAGTCTCTCTCTCTCTCTCTACACACACACACACACACATACGTACGTACGTACGTATATACATATGTATATATGTATGTATGTACGTACGTACATATACGATGAATTATAATGAAGTCAGATTCATCTATACAGCATTGGAAGTTCTTCAATGAGGTTCTTGTTCATAAATCCACTTGAGGAAATTGAAATCAATCTTAAACTTATTTCTTGTTCATCATGAGTTTGCAGGCTTTGGCTGCTTCTGGATTAAGATCTGTGAGATACGCTCGTGAAGTTGATGGACTCGGTCAAATCGTGGCTCTAGATTGTGATAAAGGTATCTTCAATTTTTCTATTCCTCAATAGAACCATGTCGTATGCTGGTATTTTGTGTAAGCACAATGCTTTGGTTTGGATGTGAACAGCATCACTTGCCATGCTGCAGTATCTATAGAAGCTTGCAAGAGAAATGTACAATTCAATGGCTCCGTGGCATCTTCAAAGGTGGAAGCTCATCTTGCTGATGCTCAAGTATACATGCTCACCCACCAAAAGAATTTGATGTGGTATTCTTTGTTCCCTTCCATTTATGCATCTTAAGTTCATCTTTCTTAAAAACTTTGATTCAAAAGTAGTGTTGTTTCAGAAATCCATTGCCCATTGCAAAACAGTGTAGCCCAATTGTAGATACCTGAGTTCTGCATGTAAAACATGAATGATTTCTTAATTGGGAATCATGAATAGAAAATGGCAGTTTTTAATACTTAAATAAGCTTTTCCATGCAAATCTTGAAGGCATATGGCATTAGGACCAGGAGTTTTGCTTACCAAGTGCTTGGATTTGTTCAGTCTTGTGATGGAAATAGTATTGACCTTCTGCTCAAAGGTCATACCTTTCCTTCTACCTACCCATCCCACTGCCCTTGTCTTATGGAATGAATGCATAGGTGGTACAGGGACAGTCGTGACAGACTGACAGTGATAGTGTTGGTATTAAAGGCAGACCTGCCTCTCTCTCATTTCTCTGATCTTATGGTGCCAAAGGAGAATCAAATAGAAGCAACTATAGTATAAGAGGGTCTTAACTCTTTGTTGGACGTCATGGAAGGAAAGAATTGAAGGTTTTTTCTCAAAAAGCTCAGGGCAATTCATTGATTCAGGATTGGTCTGTCTTCCTCAGCAGCAGAAATGTACTTCATTCGCTAACTGGAAGTTATCATCCATCCACTCTCTAACTTTGACTATTTCTGGGATCCTTTATGCTCTCCCATATTTCTTTTGCATGGATTACTCTTTCTTTTTCTCTGTCCCCTCTCTTCTTCTTTTCTTATCTTTGTAATAACAATTTTCAAGTTTCAATAATAAATGGATTCACTTTCTCTTTAACAACAGCAACAATAGATGATAGTAAAGGTGAAAAGAAATTCTGACAGTGGCAA
The DNA here is from genome assembly GCA_000441515.1 of Elaeis oleifera. Taxonomy (NCBI): domain Eukaryota; kingdom Viridiplantae; phylum Streptophyta; class Magnoliopsida; order Arecales; family Arecaceae; genus Elaeis; species Elaeis oleifera. The sequence continues at coordinate 42,028 of KE505170.1, read as the reverse complement.
CGATAGATAACAGTTGATGTTAAAGGAGATGGATGCTGATGGTGGTAGAAAAGCTGTGGTGAAGGAACAACTTTGTGCTACCATTCACAGAAGATACAAATTTTCAAGAAGTGCTAGAGGTAAATTGGTGATGCCTGCTAATATGAGTGCGAGTAGTAAATCACTTCACTCAGTTTGTTAACTTGGTTGTCATTGGAGACGCTATTTAATTCTTTTTTCCAGGTCCAGAATAACTGAATTAATAACGAATATGCTTGGTAGAGGAACTTGAGTGTTTGTAGTCAACTGTGTAAATAAAATGCTGTAAAAGCAGGTCTATAGGTCAAGTAATGCTTTTGGTAATAAATGGACATCATGGATTAAACTTCAGCATGAGGTGGATACCTAGAAGATCTTATCACCTGTCAGGGATTTGGTTTAGCTTGTACATGGAAAGCAGGAGCAAACCCATGATAAGGAGAAGCCAGCGAGCATGGGTTATCCCCATTTTTTCTGGGTTGGATAAAAAACTCCTGGAAACAGAGGTAGTTATGCTAGACACCACCCCATCTCTTTGAAGTTCTTCTCTTCCAATTTAAATCTAAAATAAAAGGCCTTGCCAAGATGTTCTTATCGGGGCCAATAAGATCTTCTAGCATCCAAACACCCCAATCTTTAAGTTATCTGGGGTGTTAAGTTCTTAAGATTATCTGAATTTAATGATCCATGGAGTGTAGCTACCTGGAATATATGAGAACATTTCTGTTGGTGATAGTTCTGATACCAAAAATGATCCTGAGTTACTCTGAATTTTTTAAATAGTCTTGATAAAGTAGCCTAAACACAAACAATTTGTTTTTTTTCAAGTGCTTATATATGAAAATGATTCTTTGTTAGTATGACCATCCTAGTTGCTTTACTAGCATTGAACAAAATCTGAAGGGACACTACTCCAAAGATTTATTTTCACATTAATTTAAGAACTTATATATGTGATATTTTTCATTAATCTCCTTGTGCATGTGAACCATGACAATAATATGAAGAAAGCTGCTTTACAATAACATATTCATTATTCTATCAGCTACTATGTGAGATTTCATCACCATTAAACTTTGAAGTTCTAGAAAATGGTATATATCAGGATGTGAACTGACTTGATGGATTTCTCAAAATTGTATTGGTGACTGTTGTATCAGGTTGATCTTGATCCTTATGGATCACCTTCTGTGTTCTTGGACTCTGCAGTCCAGACAGTTGCAGATGGTGGTATGTTAATGTGCACGGCTACCGACCTAGCAGTGCTCTGTGGGGGCAACACATCAGTTTGCTATTCCAAGTAAGGTTCCATACTTCAATAAACTGAGAATTTGCTACTTTTGGGTGCATACATTATTGGCTGATGTGCAAAACAGGTATGGTTCCTATCCGTTGAAGGGAAAATATTGCCATGAGATGGCATTGAGGATCCTCCTTGCCTGCATTGAGGTGCTTTGACATCCATATAACAGTTCTTTTACTCAACAACATGTCAACTGATGCAGTTTTTTCTCTTCTTCTCTTCTTTCTTTTGTGCTCTTATTATGCAGACCCACGCAAACCGTCATAAGCGTTATATTGTTCCCATCCTCTCTGTACACATGGATTTCTATATCCGGGTTTTTGTGCGCATATTCACGTGCATTTTCATCCCTTTCATTTAATTGTAGAACTTGGCTATTCCTTTATGATCAGTTTGGCAGTTTGCTGTCTTGCTTGTTATGTTATTATGCATGATGTATTCTTTGTTGATCAGTGTATATTTGATATGGTTGTCAATTGATATGCAGTTCTGCTAGTGAAATGAAGAACACTCCTCTTAAACTCTCATATGTCTATCAATGTGTTGGTTGTGATTCTTTTCATCTGCAAAGTCTTGGGAGGACTTCAATTAAGGTGCTCTTCTTGTTGACCTTTTTAGTTCTTTTTATCACAGATGATAACCTTGCATTAGATCATGTAATCCAGATTTGCACCATTGCATACATCTTATCAGTTCTGTTCTCTGGTCTCTTTATGAACTTTAGAACAACAGTGTGAAGCATGCACCGAGTTTTGGTCCCGTCGTTGCTCAAGAGTGCAGTAATTGTGGGAAGAAATTTAACATGGGAGGACCTATATGGTCTTCTCCTATGCATGACCAAGAATGGGTGGCTTCTATGTTAACAAATGTTAAAGCCACGAAGGATAGATATCCTGCATACGAGAAAATTTCAGCTGTACTTACAACAGTATTGGAGGTATAACCTTGATTTTCATGTTTGCAGTTCCATTCTTCTTGAGGCATAGAATACCTTTATATATTTGTCAATATTTTTTTATAGATATCTTTCATGCTTCGAAACAAACATAAATGTTGGTTGGAGCTATGACCATGATACATGCACCCTACTTTCCTGCATTCTACTTGTTAGTAGAAACAAGGTACCAAGTAGTCAACAAACTATGCTATATGTCCTCCATTTTCGATGTCTGCACCAAGCAAAAGTGGGAAAGTCCTATAACAGACTAACACTTTGGAAAATCTTTATATGGACACTACAGAAGAATAACTCTTTTAGACAAATAGATCTGTGCTGTCCATGTCAGTAGAGAACTTAAAATGTTTAAAATATTTTTTTAATAATTGTTGTTAGGTGAATTTGTCTAGAAGTACTGTTGATTTGGTAGTTTTGTTGGGACATGCAACAATGAGAAAGTTCTGATGAACACAACAGTGATTCTCTCTCTCTCTGCACCCCCCGACCTCCCAGGATATGTCCACTTATCATGATTGTTTATTTGCATGCAGGAGTTGCCTGATGTCCCTCTATTTGTCAGTCTTCACAACTTGTGCACCACTCTAAAATGTACCCCTCCACCTGCTGCTATGCTTCGCTCTGCAGTGATTAATGCTGGGTATCGCATATCAGGCAGCCATGTGAATCCACTAGCACTCAAAACTGATGCCCCAATGGATGTCATTTGGGACATCATGCGCTGCTGGGTAGTTTACATCTCATTTCTTTACTTCTCAGAAGTGCTGTCTTCAAGTATCAGATACATGTTATCCTTCACCTCTGCTTTCTTTCATTCTTTTTCACCTTTGTTAGACTATCATTTTCAATCTTTGTAACTAATATGCTAATTATGAGTCTTGAATTGTTCTTATAGCCGATCTAGTGGTTTCTCTATTGATATGGATTTTTCTTCTACATAGGTCAACAATCATCCAGTGAAAGCTCGGTCTGCAAATCAGCCAGGAACAGTGATTCTTTCCAAAGAACCAACTCTACGGGTGCAGCTCAATCTTTTCATTAATTTGAGTATATTCACTTAGTGTCCACATTTTAACTACTTGTTTCTATTTTGGCTTTATTTAATTGGACCTGGCAATATAAAATGACTGAATGCTGCAAGGCTAATGGCTTTCTGTTACAGTGTACTCTTAATAGTAGTTGGATGCAAGAGATAAACACCCTTAAATTTGGGAGTCTAACCTCCCTTTGAATCTGACAAAAGCAAAAAGAAAAGAAAACCCATAAACACCCGTCCACCTGTTCCAGGAGGAGGTTATGCATTCGAATCTTGTATGGTGCATCTTCAAGTATTTGAACTTGGGTATTTACTTTGAATGCCTTATCTTTCAATGTGTTGTGAACATGAAAGAGATCTAATCGCCAAGTTTAACTGGACAACCTCTGAAATCTTGACCAGGTTCCTTGCAGTTCTATTCTAGTCCACTAGATCAAAATTTCATGGATCAGTCACATGGTAGTTTGGAGTTTTCATTCATAATTTAAAATGCTTTACCCTTGATTTACTATTTTATCTGTTGCTCAAATGTTCAGGCAAATTTTGCTCAATCAATCGCTCCATCCTGGAAAGCTCAAGCTGAGAAGGTGCGACGGTTCGTTCCGAACCCAGAGAGGAATTGGGGTCCAAAGATCAGGGGAGGCCGGCAGATCAAAATCAAGCATGCTTCTACATTGGGTCAAAAAAGTGTCAATGGACTAGGTAGCCATGAAAAATAAATGGACCTCGGATGGTTGCACCGGAGACTGATGACCCATTGGCCAGAAAGGAGACGAACCAGATACAAAGCGCCAGAAAGAACTGTGATTTTCTGCCGCCAGTCAAGATGACAAGGTTGATCTCCAAGTAATTCGGAATCCTAATGTAATTCATTTTTGGTTAAGTTATATAAAAACAGTTTATTTGATGTGAACATACTAAATCAGTTGATTGCTTCTCAAGGACTTCCAAGATTCAAAGGGTTCATAAGGGCATGTATTAGAAGTATGTGAGGATACATGCAGGTATGGCTTTACTTCCACGGGCATATGTTTAGTTCGGCTCAGTTGGCTGGTTATGCATGCGAGAGATCTTGAACAATTTATGAGGTCAAAAAATCTAAATAATAATTTTTGATTATCTTTTAGGTGAGATCCTGAGATAGAGAATTAATATAGCTATAGATGAATTCCCACAGACTGATTTAAAAGAGGTGAGGCATTGAGGGAAAAAAAACTCACATGGATGCAGGTCAAGCCCAGGCATGATGTCTTGGAAAAAAAGGACAACATTTCGAAAGGTGTTTTTCTTCTATTGATTGCTAAGAATCAAAGTTTTTGCAATTGTAAAATATCCTTCTGCATTGCCTTAGTCTTTCTCAAACTCTGGTTCTAGCTATACATGGATTATTCCACAGATAATCCAAACAGGCCAAGAGTGTGTGAACAACAATGCAATATTGAATAAAAACTATTTCGTAAAAAAAAAAAAAGGAAATAGGATCGAAGGCTCTTTACTCTTCCCTGATGGGGGTAAATTTGCCTTGCAAGATCCTAGTAGGCATTGTTTGCCTCCGTCGCAACTTCTCCCTTACAACCATTTCCCGCACGGTTGTTCATCAACCATTTGAGTCAAAACTGTGAAAGCTTCAAATATTGTAGTGTAGATCTTGCTGTCCGGTAAGCCCATAACACTCAGCCGGTTATAACCACTGCTAGTTGCAACAATAGAAGCATAAATTTGATCTACCAACTCCAAAAGTGAATTCATCATCATCACTCAGCAATTAAATCATTTTCCCAACTATGATTACATCCAGTGTAAAATTACCATAGCACCCTAAGCCTTTTGACCTTAACACCGGTCACAAGAGTAATCGGAAGAGAAGAAATGAGAGAGAAGGCTTTAGAAAGGCATGTTACATAGAATAGATCGACTATACCGGCCTAAGATTCAAAATAAATGTCGAATAAAAATATTTATAGAGAATCAGAAGAAAAAATAATTATGAAAAAAAAATTTAAGAGAGAAATAAATTTATTCAAAGGAGAATAAAGACCGAAATCTTATAAAAATGCTTTATGAAAGAGTCTCCACAGGTACAAATATCTCTCCTCTCTCTCTTTCTTTCCACCACAATATTCCACACCATTCTCTACCTACCAAAGAGATACCAAAGGTCCTTTTATATAGAGTATCATATGAGTGGGAGTTTGACTTCTACTTGAACTCACAAATCAAAAATCTATTAGAATATAAATTCTAATAATTCTTAGAAGGAAATAATGAAATAAAATAACACTAGTAATAGAATCCTAAAATTATTAAAACTAATAACTAACTAAAAATCAAATCCTAATTGGATTGGAACTTGGCAATGAATTTTAATACTACCCTCATTATAAAGTTCATACCAATAATGTTGAATTTGTGGAGGTCATGAAGCATTATCATAGCCATCACTATTATTGCCGCAATAATACTAATATATAATAATTATCGAACCAATAATTAATAATAAATTTTTTATTGGCTCGAAGATTAATTCCTACACTGGCTCATCCTTTTTGATACATATATCGAAATCGACGATGCCTATCAATACTTTCTCTTAGCAATAACTCCAGGATCATGATGTCAAGATTCCTAAGTATCCATATTCATCCCAATGAACATTAAGTCACCATTTATATTTACTATGAGCATTGGTCATTACCTGCACACAAGAAAGATCACAAGCAAAATTTTGATTATATTTATATACCTTCACTTGAGAAGCTTCAAATATCTAAATAGAGTTGGCTTCTTTGTATAGAATCAAATCTTTATGTATAGAGTCATCTAAAAGCTCAAACTTTAGAGTAGCTTTAAATTTAACAGATGTACCAAAAAATCTTGTCGAACACCAAGGTATAAAAAAATTATCTCCACCAAGCATATCTCCTTGCTACTTATCTCTTAAACTACTTCAAGCTTAACTAGTTCTTTATTTTCATGATTGGCTAAATCTTCATAAAAATATCAAAATCTAGAATAATTTCAACATAGGACTCTTCTATATGATTTGATTCCTCAATACAGATCTCCACAATAAGATCAACTGCAGCATCCTTTGACTATGCCTAAGCAATTTCAAATCAACTGATTCTTTAATCATAATCTCTTATGAACTTGATATGGTAGCCATCTAATCAAGCTATTCTTGCTCTAAATTTTCTTCTGAACTTAATGGATTCTCAAGCTAATCAATCTTATCATGCTTTAAGTCTTCAGAAATTGATCCAATCTCTAATCTTCATCTTTAAACTAATTTTGTTCCTCTTTGAGATTTTTGGTGAAGCCTAGAACTAGAATCCACTCTTCAGGTAATTTTCATTTGGGATATCTCAGCTTATATGAGTTTGAGTGGATAGCTGCAAGAATATCTCACCCTTTTTCAGGTCCTTTACATCCCGAATATGGAGAAAATTTTTTTTATCAACTGAAATATGAAGAATCCATATTATCTTTTAGATTTCAGATACAACTTTCTTCGTGCAATCTCATCTATTGGCATCATCTCTGACTCAATTAAAATATCTCATAAATTTTGGCTTATTAAATAAGACCTAACAAAAGCCTTCCAATATGCATAATAGGTATTATTTAACTTACGAAGAGAAGTGATAATAGTAAAGTTAGCCTTATTAATGTTGGACGATCAGGCATCTTATAACTAAACTCATTGATCAAGATAGTAATAGCATCGGTCATGATGATTTATCTCTTGAATCACTAAGTAAAAATTCACATACTAGCACCATTGCACTACAAATTACTGGAAGCTCTTAAACCACGTCAGACTACGAACATAGGAGTTATCAACAATCAAGTCACCACTCCAATAAATTGTGCTCTGAATAAATTTGATTGAAGATGCAGATGACTTGACTACTTTTCTCACATATAGCTCTAACACTATATAGAGCCACAAACACACAAGCCGTCAATCTCAAGATTTTAGCTCTGATACCATGTAGAGTCACAAACAGATAGGCCATGAATTTCAAATCTTTAGCTCTGATACCATATAGAATGGCATACTATATGGAGTAGATCGACCGTACTAGCCCAAGATAAAGGGAAAAAATCTGTTTCTCGTGGATAACTAAGGATGCATCTAAAATTTCTATAAATCTATATGAATAAAGATCAAATTCTTATCTGGATTGCAGTAAAATTGGAGATCAAATCTCTGAAATCTAGATTCAACCTTCGTATAGGTCTGGAATTACAGGCCTTCTACTTCATGCGCATGCCAGGCAACGCAGAAAAGCGAGATGAATCTCCTGATCAAAGCACCTTCGCAAGACTACCAAAGGAGGGAGAAGAGGTACTGGTGTGACCCTTCACACTAGCAAAGGGGATGCCCAAGAAGAGCCCATGCCAAGAAGAAGAGGAGGTAGCAAAGAGGAGGACACACCAAAGGGGAAGGGTGCTCACAAGCTCATGCCTCTCCCTCTCTTTCTCTCTTCTCTCAATCTAATTCTTTGCTATGCATCCATAGGTAGAGATCCTCTCTATTTATAGATGATTTTCATGACCCAATAAGTGTAGGATTCCTAATTTATACATGCTTTGAATCAGTCTACTACTTATCAAAGGACTCCTACTTGAGATAGGATTGGCACTACATATGACACCCTCTTTGTACCCACTCCCACACCCATGTGGGATGCTCAAACCAGCACCATACTAGATGCTGGTAGGTTAAGGAGTGAGGGAGTCCCAGTGAAAATAGGACTCCTAGGATCTCATCCAAAAAGGATCCAATTCGAATCCAATTTGAAGCTGGTTTGAAATAATTTCGAAAGACTGTCAATCCTAAACTCTTTAAGATTTTTAGACCAAGTCTAACTTAAAATTTTATACTCAATTAAGTTTAATTAATTCAATTTTTGTACCCAATTAAGTCTAACTTAAAATTTTATGGAAGAAGAAAAGAATTGAAAGAAAATAAATTTATTCAAAAAAGAATAAAGATCAAAACCTTATAAAGATATTTCACGAGAGAGCCTCCATAAGCACAAATAATCTCTCCTCCCTCTTTCTTCTCATACCATTTTCAATCATCTTTGACGTGGCTTTCCACATCATCTTTCACATACAAAGGAGACATTAAAGATCTTTTTAAATAGAGCACCACGTAGGTGAAAATTTGACTCTTATCTCGACTGAAAAACCAAAAATCTACTAGGACACAAACTCTAATAACTTTTAAAAGAAAATAATTAAATAAATAATACTAAAATAGAATCTTAAAGTCATTAAACTAATGACCAACTAAAATGGAATCCAAGTTGAATTTTGATTTTGCAATGAATCTCAATACTCTCCCTCATTAGAAAGTACCATGTTGAATTTGTCGATGTCATGAAACACCATAGTAGCCATTACTATCCTTACTATATTAGCCACAATATATAATAACTTATCAAACCAACACTTGAATAGTAAGACTCTTTTATTGGCTCGCATATGAATTTTTCGTTGACTTGTCCTCTTCGATGCATATATCGAAGATAATGATGTCCCACAACTCTTTCTCTAGGTATTGACTTCACAATCACGATTTATAAATTTTTCTAGCATCTAGCTTATCCTGATGAATGTCAAATTATCGATTGCAATAACTATGAGTATCAGCCAACACCTATACATAAGTAAAATCAAAAGCAAAACTTTTATCATACTCATATACCTCCACTTAGAGCTGTCAAGATAGGCAGGCCCGCCCGACCCACCTCTAAATAGGTCAGGGTGGGCTGCCCTTAACTGGAGGGTTGGAAAAATCCCAACCTGAACCAACCCGACCCACTATGGGCCACGGGTTAAATGGACCAGCCCACCAATTTTTTTAAAAAAAAATCTGCAAACAATAATATAAATAGAATTTTATATTCAATTTAAGCTCAAATCAATTTATCAAAATCTTACGTTTCAATTCTTAGAGTCATAAAATAAAATTGTCAAACTTAAATACTTAATACAACCCAAACTTAAAAGACTTAAAGTTTTAAGTTTCAAACTAATTTAGAGGCAAATCAAAATCTCAAAAAATTATCCACCGTATCATCATTGTGGTCCTCATCATTCAATTCTTCATCCTTTTCCTCTTCTTCATCAATTATCTCTTCAATAACATTAGCCCGAGTGGAGGGTGGGGTGGGGTGTGGGGTGGACTCGCGGACGCACCAGGCGGAGGGGTTGGGAGGGAGTGAGGGTGGAGGAGCCCGTCGAGGACTGGGGGAGGGGGGCAGGGCGATGTGAGCATGGCGACCGTGGGATCGAGGGCGCATCATGGGAAGGGCACAGAGGGTGGGGACTGGGGTGGGTGCGGGCAATGGGCCAGGGTACGTGCGGCCACAGGGGAAGTCACGGCCTTGCAGGGGACCAGGGTGCGAGCGCCTGGCAGAGGAGCTCATCTGGGAGCAGGGGGAAGGGGGAGCACGAGGGGATAAGAGTGCAGCGTCGAGGAGGAGGAGCTCACCGAGGAATGGAGGAAGAGGGGGTCGGATACGAGCGTCGGAGAGTGTAAAATGCTCGTGGGGCTTGGGAGGCGAGCGCCGGGGGAGGGAGGAGGGGGGCCGAGGGCCTCGATGCAGGCGTTGGAGAGCACGGAGGAGCTCGCGGGGGCCGGATGCGCTCGTCGGGAGTGGAGGGAGGAGGGGGGCTGGGGGCTGCGATGCAGTCGTTGGGAGCATGGAGGAGCTTGGGTGATGGGGGGACACCATGGGCGATGCAAACTGGATGACGGCCGACGATGTCTGGACGAGACGACTGCGGTAGCGGCAGCGACGGCGGTGGTAGCTCTCTCGATCTCTCCTCTCTTTCTTGTTGAAAGGGGATAAGGGTAAGGGGATAAGGTAGGGGATTTGGGTTTGGAATTAAGGGTCTAATTGACTAATTTCGATATATATATATACATATATATATATATATACATATTGTTGCTGCAAAAATCCGCCGGCGTCGGAGATGCTGGAGTCGATGGTGCCGCGGTCGCCGCCGGGACCTGCAAAAGAAGTCTAAACCGGAGGTGGGGTTGCTCCGGCAAGACCCTCCGACGTTCAAGTCAGTTCTCTGCCTCAGCAAGAATGGAGTGCTCGAACAGAGATTTTAGCAGAGTTTTTTTAGATGAAGACTAGAGCTTAGAGAATAACGTATCTGGTGGCCTATTTATAGACAGAGGGCGTAACAGACTTGATGGCGACGCCTGTAACCGCCTGGTAGTGGGCCGTTCAGGAGTTTGTTACGGAGGGTAGTGGAGTAGAGACGTGGACATCGCTGCGGCTTGCCGCGTGGGCCTGTTGCGGAGAGCAGAATGATGTCCGTTGTCGTGACTTGCCAGAGCATGATGGAGCCGCGTGAGATCCGTCACAGGGAGTGGAGCAGCGTCGTGGCCGTTATATCGGCCTGTCAGTGAGCCCGAGCTCGTCA
>KE505170.1:7284-24650 GCA_000441515.1 Elaeis oleifera | reverse complement strand
CACACATATATATATATATACATATATATATATATATATACATATATATACATATATATACATATATATACGTATACATATATATACATATATATACGTATACATATATATACATATATATATATATAAGAAAAAGAGGCGGGCTAGCCCGTCCTAACCCGCTCTAACCCACCAACCCATATGGGGCGAGTTATTTGATCCATTTTTAAATGGGTTGCTAAAACATGAACCCAACCCATTTTATTTACATGGCGGGTAGGCCAACCCGATGGATCCAACCCAAATTGACAGCTCTACCTCCACTTATGTTGTTTTATGTATCTACACATAATTGGCTCCTAGATATGGAATCAAATCTTCATGCATGGAGTTTTTTAATAACTCAAACTTTAGAGTAGCTTCAAAATTAATTAATGTACTAAAAATCTTATCGAAACTAAGGAAGAATCATCTCCACCAAGCATATTTCTCTGCTGCTTGATCTCTAGAATTAATTCAAAATTAATCATCTCTTCATCCTTACGATTGGCTAAATGTTCACATAAAATATCCAAACTTGGATAGATTCAATATAGAACTCTTTTACATGATTTGATTCCTCAATATGGATCTCCATAACTAGATCAATTATAGCATCATCTGACTCTTTCTGAGCAATTTTAGAATCAATAGATTCTTCAATCATGATCTCTTCTAATGTTGATATGGTAGCCATATGATCAAGCTTCTCTTGCACCAAATCTTCTTTTGGACTTGATTGATCTTCAAGCAGATCCGCTTTGTCATGCTTAGAGTCTTCAGAAATTGATCCAATCTCTAATTGATCAAGCTCTTCTTATTTCAAATTTTCATCTTTAAATCAATTTTATTCTTCTTTGATATTTTAAAAAAGTTTGGAACTAGAATCCACTCTTTTGGTAATTTTCATTTGAGATGTCCCATATTACATGAATTTGAGTGAACAACTGCAAAATATCACATGCTTTCTTTAGCTCCTTTGCATCTTGAATATGGAGATAATTTTTTATCAACTAAAATTTAAAGAATCCATATTACTTTTTGAGATTTCAGGTTCCAGTTTCTTCTTATAATCTCATCTGTTGGCATCATCTCTGACTAATCCAAAGTATTCTATAAATATTGGTCTATCAAATAAGACCTAACAAGAGCCTTTCAATATGGATAATATATATTATTCAACTTTTGAAGATAAGTGGTAGCAGTAAAAATAGCCTTATTGATATTGATACGATCTGATATCTTATAACTAAACCCATTGATAGAGACAGTAATAGCATTTTCCATTGATAAAGATGGTAAAACAAATTATTAAAAGCTCTCTTCAACCACATCGAGTTACGAACATAGGAATTACTAACAATCAAATTATCGCTCTAAAAAAATATGCTTCGAATAAATTGATTGAAGCCGCAAACTGCCCAACGACTTTCCAAGCTTATGGCTATGATATTATGTAAAACCACAAATACACGAGCCAACAATCTCAAAACCTATAGCTTTGGTACCATATAAAGCCACAAATACACAGACCAGCAATCTCAAAATCTATAGCTCTGATACCATGTAGAGCCACAAACACGTGGGCCACCAATCTCAAAATTTGGCTCTGATATCATATAAAATGGCACGTTACATGGAGTAAATCGATCGTTCCAATCCAAAATCCAAAACAAACACCAAACAAAAATATTTATAGAAAATCCTGAGAAAAAATAATTATGGAAAAAGAAAATATTAAAAGAGAAAATAAATTGATTCAAAGGAGAATAAAGATCCAAACTTTACAAAGATGCCTTATGAAAGAGCTTCCACGTGCACAAATAATCTCTTTTCTCTTTCTTCCTATACCGTTTTTCACCATCTTTCAGATAATTTTTCATATCGTCTTCTACATACAAAAGAGATACCAAAGATTCTTTTAAATAGAGCATCATATAGGTGGAAGTTTGACTCTTATCTTGACTCAAAAACTAAAATCCTACTAGAATATAAACTCTAATAATCTTTAGAAAAAATAATAAAATAAAATAGCACTAGGAATAGAATTCTAAAGTCATTAAAATTAAGGACTAACAAAAATAGAATCTTAGTTGTATTTAGACTTGGCAATGAATCTCAATAGAAGCTTATAGAAGAAGGTGGGGGGATAGGGCTTCGGATCGATCGAGAAAGGGGGTCGAGATCCGATCACTGCCTCCGAAAATTCAGACCAACTAACTTCTACCATAAGAGGCATTTGTTATGAAATAATCCATCCAAGATCAGGTAATGTGGATAAAGGTAATGAGATCATCGTATTTAGTTGCACAATGATGATCCTATACGGTAACAATGAGATCACCGCAATCTAATGATAGGGTACCTGTTTTGGAGGTTAGGAATCCAAGATGGGCCTGGTGTATGCGGATTCTAAGTCCGTGGATCATTTCTACGCGGATTCTTCACAGCATAAAGATTTTTATGCGCCTAGGGCCCTGGTGTATACGGTTTTAAGTTCTTGACAGCATAAGAATTTGTGTGCGCTGAAAGTTCTCTGGAGCCCAATGTCTGCATGTTTATGCATATGGACCGAAGCCCCGGAACACTTTTATAAAATCAAAAGAAATTGTGGACGAAAGAGGGTGCTGTGCAGATTCTTGAGCATTGGTCTTGTGACTATAAGATTTGCACTGACAGAAATCAACAGACAATGCATATCTATCAGGTAGTGGGCAGCCGTCGCTATCATTGCTCGCATCCACGGTGAGCAGGGAGAGCCGAGTAGGGCCACAGAGAGACACACCATCGATGGGATTCAGGTGATCGATAGGGTTATCGAGGGCCAGCATAGGAGAAGAGATCAAGATGTTGGAAATGAAGTGGACTTATATAGAGAACTCTTTTTGCTCATTTAGTTGGTAAACACTGCATTGGTCTTCCAAGGTGATTTATTAAAGTCTTATTTTTTGCTCTTTAAATTATTACGAAGATTTGTACGAATATATATTTAGTTCCACGTTGATTATTCGCTAGAAGATCTTGGATACTTATGGAAAATCGAAGAATCCAAATAATATCTTCCAACTAATTTTTTAGTAGGTTGATATAAATGGTATTAGAATGGACTCGGTCTATAATTTATGTAGACTAGAGAATACTGTAGCACGAGTTCATTGGACTGACCACGATCGATAATGATATTTATGAATGGATATATAAATTTAGATCTTGAGCCTAATGAGAACGTCAGAACTTAAATAGAAGGAATATGTGAGAATTCGTACGGACATATATTTAATCTCATATCAGTTATTCATTGAAAAGATCTTGGATATTTATATAAGATCAAAAATTCAAATAAAAGATAAAAGAACAAAATTACAGTTTACTATGATAAAGAGGTATATAAAGTTTATGGTACCCATTTTTTAATTACAGAATAAGTTCCATGGAAAATAACATTTAGATAATTCGCTCCAACCCCTTGGAATAGCTCAGATGATATTTCCTTATTGGGTTTCTTTGGACTTTTTGCTTTTGCTGAAATCAAACAACAGACTGGTCACCTTTGTTAGAAAATACACCTCAAGATTCGATCCACATTGAGGCCACAGTGAGATCCAGAATGAAAAATGAAGTCCAACGAGCCCAAGAACAATCCAAACGAAATCCAAACGGCGAAGATACGCACAAAAGAAGGACAGCACGGTGCACGAGGCGGTGGCAGCCCGTAGAGGTCGGCGGAGCACCGTCGGGCGCCATGGAAATGCGCGTGCGGGCCAGCCTAGCTCATGCGTGGGGCGCCCAGGCCCAGCGCTCGTGCGGTCCACCGTGGATCGCAGGGCGCTGCGTAGTCCATGAGATCGACGTGGACCGAACATGCGGTTCAAGGGCTGGATTGCGTGATCCGATGGCTCAGATCGCAGCCGATCGCAATCGGACGGCTGAGAGTGAATCCGAGCATGATCAGACATGATCAGAGGATATTTACATGATTGAATAGCTCTGATGCGAGCTGGTCACGATCGAACGGCCACGGATAATTCTAAGCTTGATTGGGACTCTGTTTCCTATTGAAACAATATTTTTATGATTCTGGAGCTTTTATAGTTTCGATTGATGAATCGTTGTTGCATTGAGAAGCTGGTGACGTCCTGAAGGTACAAAAAGGCTTCCACAGAGATTTTAGAGAGCTTTTATAATGATTTTGAAATTTTTTCTTGAGAGACTCTTGTACAAAGATTGAGTGGTGAGTTCCTCTTGTATTGATTTTATTTTATTCTCTCATAGTGAAGCTTGCACGTCCTATGGAGATAAGCATAAGGTCGATCCACGTATTTGTATTATGTTTCTTGTTTTGTTCTTTTTCTTCCTGTTGTACCGTATGGTACCAGATTCTGGGCGCAATAATTGGTATCAGAGCAAAGTGGTGCCAGAGCGTAGGTTGCAGTAATGGTGATGGAGATAGAAGATGGAGAAGACAAGCACAATCAAGATGGAGATCAATAGATTTAATGGAAAGAGCAATTTCTTTTGTTGCAGACAAGGGTGAAAGACGTGCTCATCCAGTAAGGGTTGATCGATGCTCTCTTGTGTGACGAGAAGCCGACTATTATGGAGGTGAAGGATTGGAGGCAGCTCCAGATACAGATAGTGAGTACGATCCGCTTGTACCTAGTGGATGAGGTGGTGATCTATGTGCTTGGCAAGACTTCTCCGACGATGCTGTGGCCGAAACTCAAGAAGTTGTACATGGTAAAATCTTTCACTAACACCCTTTTTCCTCTGGACGTAGTTTTACCAGCTACAGATGACTGAGGGACAGAGCGTGTAGGAGAATCTCAACCACCTCCAGAAGATCCTCACTGACCTCCTCAGCGTTGGCGAGAAAGTTGAGGAGAAGATCAGGATGCTGGTCTTGCTAGCGTTGCTCCTCCTTTCGTATGAGTCCTTGGTAACTGCTCTTCTAGTGGGAAAGAGCACCATCAAGATGGACGAGGTCACTGCGGTGATTCTCCAGAATGAGATTCTCAAGAGAGAAAATCCAGCTTCGAGCTCAGATGGCGGCAGCTCAGTTTTGGTGGTTTCTGAAGGAGCAGGAGGCGGTAAATAGAGCGATAGGAGATCGCGGCGAGGGCGGTCCAAGTCCAGGATGAGAGACTTGAGCGAGACCAGATGTTATCAGTGTGATGAGTTAGGGCATCTAGCCAGAGATTGCCCTCAACTCAGGGATCGGACGAGGGCTATTGCAGCGACGGCCAGTAGCAAGTCAGAAGATGATGTCCTAGAGATATCTGACGAGATATCTACTTCTTTATAGCAGTGGATTTAAGATTCTGCATGTACCTATCTTGTATGTTGCGGAAAGGAGCAGTTTGACTCCTTGAAGAGCAGTGAGGGTACTGTTTATCTGTCGGATGGATCGAGCTGTGCGATCAGAGATATCGGGATAGTCAGCTGGAGGACACATGATGGTGTAGTGAGAAGATTGGAGGAGGTCTGATACATATCCGATTTCAGACAGAATCTTATCTCACTCAACAGACTGGACTCGAAAGGCTACAAGATGGTAGCTAGTGGAGGAATCTTGAAGGTGTTGCGTGGCAATAGGATTGTTCTGGAGGGAAAGATGAGGATGAAAGGATATTACTACCTGATGGAAAGTCCAGTGCGAGACGGAGCTTCAGGAGTTAGGAGGAGCCCAGAGCGAGATGGAGCTCTAGGAGGAGGTGGATCGGGCACTAGACGGGAGACTCGGGAGGACAAGAGGCGACGTTGCATGGTGAGATTTCTATTACTTCAGGATGGTACCCAAGCAGGTCTTGATCAGAGTGGACACAGCCCATGATGGAAGTAGGATCGAGCGGCCTGGCTCAACTCTCACGTTTGCCCATCCATGAGACAGCAGGTATGCCCCAGGGCGTGGGGGTGAGACGGATCACAGGCTCTCAGAGATATGTGGAGGTCGAATATCGAGTCGAGATAGAAATTGTTAAAAATATATCTCGAGATTCGATCCATATTGAGCCCACAGCGAGATCCAAGATGAAAATGGAGTCCAATGAGCCCAAGAATAGCCCAAACGGAGTCCAAACGGTGAAGATACGTGCGAAAGAAAGATGGCACGGTGCACGAGGCGGTGGCAGTCGGTGGTGGGCCGACGAAGGCCGGCGGAGCACTGCTGGACCCGACAGAGATGCTCACGTGGCCCAATACAGAGACCGGCCTAGCTCACGTGCGGGTGCCTAGGCCTAGCGCTCGCATAGTCCGTCATGGACCGTGGGCGCTGCACGGTCCATGGGACCGGCGTGGACCGAACACGCGGTCCACGCGCGGTTCAGGAGCTGGATTGCACGATCCGATAGCTCAGATCGTAGCTGATCATGATCAAACGGTTGAGAGTGAATGGAGCGTGATCAGGCATGATCAAAGGGTATTTCGCATAATCGGACGGCTCTGATGCGAGTCGGTCACGATGGACGGCCACGGATGATTCCAGGCTTGATTGGAACTGTTTCCTACTGAAACAATATTTTGTAATTTTGGAGTCTATATAGCTCCGATTGACGAACTATTTGTTGCGTTGGGAAGCTGGTGACATCCTGAAAGTGTAGAAAGACTTCAACAGAGATTTCAGAGAGCTTTTATAAGGATTTTGAGATTTTTTTTTGAGAGATTTTGTATAAAGGTTGAATTGTGAGTTCCTCTTGTATTGATTTTATTTTATTCTTTTATAGTGAAGTTTGTACGTCCCGTGAAGATAGATTTGAGATCGATCTATGTATTTATATTATATTTTTTATTTATTTATTTTTTTTATTGTATTATATGGTATCGGATCTTGGACGCAACAACTTTTGTATTGAACAAAGGAAAGGAAAAGGAAAAAGGAAAAGAAGGGCGCACCTAAGAGGCACACCTGAACCCTACTTCGTATCGAACAAAGGAAAGGAAAAGGAAAAAAAAGGAAAAGAAGGGCGCACCTAAGAGGCACACCTGAACCCCTACTTCACAAGGTGTCTTCCACCTCATGTCACGTGGCTTTTGATGTTATCAGCATCTCAATTATTGTTCATAAAAAAGATAAAAATTGAAGCGCAATTTATGATGTCATGTAGATGCAAAATCCACGTGAGGATTTCGACCAGGTCCACGTCCAACAACGCACATGAATCACATTAATGCTCGAAAGTGTCCCTTCGATCAGACTCCTGACTTGTCGTCGTCCATCTTACCCTCCAACAAGGGCATCGCTGAGCTACCAAAAGAAAAGGGAAAAAACAAGGGCATCGCTGACGAGAAGATGGTGAAGTGTGCGGTTCTGCAAGCAAGCTAGCTCTCCGTGCAGCTGGAATAATTGTAGGCATTAAACAGTGGTCAATTCTAGCCTAGTCAACTTCTACAACAATTGCAATCCTTAAAAAAATCATTCACTCATTCATCCGTTGATTAATTCATTCATTCAAAAGACTTCCCAACAAACTTGTCCATCCAGCGGCCCTCTGTTTCCATTATCTTCTCCTGGCTTTCCACAACTCATCATGGCAGCATCCCTTGTGCTTCCATTCCTCGTCCTTCTCTTGGCCAGCTCTTCCCTCTCTGATAATATCGATTTTACCTACAACGGTTTCAAATCAGCAGCCACCAATCTGAGCTTAAATGGCTGTGCTCACATCACATCCAATGGCGTGCTTCAGCTCACCAATGACAGTTACAAAGTGACAGGCCATGCCTTTCTCTCCTCACCGATTCAAATGCTGCTCAATACTCCCTCCGGGACGCCCGCTGCGATCTCCTTCAGCACCATCTTCGTCTTCGACATCATCACTGTTGGGAAGGGAGGCGGCCATGGCTTCGCCTTCGCAATGGCCCCTACAAAGACTCTCAACGGCAGTTGTTGCCAGTACCTTGGTCTCCTCAATAAGAGTAGCAATGGAAATTCTTCCAACCATGTTTTTGCGATTGAGTTTGACACCGTTCAGGGATCAGATATGTTCAAGGACATCGATGATAACCACGTCGGTGTCGATATAAACAGCCTTGTTTCCAATATTTCGAAGCCTGCCTCCTACTACACTAATAATTTCAAGATGGTGGATTTTGAGCTGGAGAGTGGGCAACCAATTCAGGTCTGGATAGACTACGATGGTGTTGCAAAAATTTTGAATGTGACCATTTCTCCCCTCTCTGTAGACAAACCAAGCCGACCTCTCATATCACACGCCATCGACCTGTCACCAATTCTTAAGGAATACATGTATGTTGGTTTCTCTTCATCGACGGGAAAACTCTCGAGTTCTCATTACATCACGGGATGGAGCTTTCGGACCAACGGCGTGGCGCGCTCCCTTGATCTATCTCACCTTCCCCTTCCTCCACAACCAGCGAAATCTTCGTCAATTTCCAAAGCCACTGGAATCAATATTGGGGTCATATCTTCTCTTGTTACGCTTCTCTTGGTAGCTTTTGCATTCTCTGTTTCCTGGTACTTGTGGCGGAGGGCAAAGCTGGCAGAGACTCTTGAGGACTGGGAAATAGATTATCCTCATAGGTTCCCATATAGGGACCTTTACAGAGCAACCAAAGGATTCAAAGAGACAGAGCTTCTCGGCTCGGGTACCTTTGGCCTTGTGTATAAAGGCATCCTACCACGCACTGGAGAAGAAGTTGCAGTCAAGAAGATCTCCAATAATTCCAGGCAAGCGGTGAGAGAATTCGTAGCAGAGGTGGCGTGCTTGGCCCGCATAAGACATAGGAACTTGGTGCCGCTACAAGGATGGTGCAAGAGAAAAGAAGACATTCTTCTGGTTTCTGAGTTCATGCCAAATGGCAGCCTCGACACCTTCCTCTTCGAAAGTGAGAGGTGTGGGCTGTTGAGTTGGGATCAACGGTTTAAGATCCTCAAGGGAGTTGCTATGGGACTCGCCTACCTACATGAAGAATGGGAGCAAGTGGTTGTCCACAGAGACATCAAGTCCAGCAACGTTCTATTGGATGCTGAAATGAATGGAAGGTTGAGCGACTTCGGTCTTGCTGGAGTATACGAGCGTGCCAAGAATCCTAGGACGACAATTATGGTTGGAACCTTGGCATACATTGCACCAGAATTGTCGCGCACCGGCAAATCCGTGCCCAGTTCGGATGTCTTTGGTTATGGTATATTGCTTTTAGAGGTGGCGTGTGGTCGGAGGGCAATCGAGTCCACTGCTCCAACGGGAAGCTGCTTCTGATGGACTGGGTGAGGGAATGCAAACGAGAGGCCGGCTATTGGAGGTTGTGGATCCTAAGCTTGGTCAGTCCTATCTGAGGGAGGAAGTAGAGCTGGTACTAAAGCTAGGACTGGTTGTTCTCAGTCCATTCCGGAGGTCAGGCCTACCATGAGACAGGTGATCCGATATCTCAATGGGGATGACAGTCTCGCAGATGATGTGGCCCTTGTGTTCTAGGAGGCTGATTCCTTGGATTCGGCGTCACAAAGCTCATACCCTTCATCCTTTGATGCGGTGTCTTCCAGCTCCCCCGTGGGGGTATGTAGTAGGTGTGAGAGGGTTCCGTGACCGGTATGTGCAAAGGCTTTCATGGGTACTTTCGAATTCCAATTAGTTCGTGGCAACAGGTAACGATGGAGGAGCCGGTATTCCAAATGTTTCTCCTTTCTGTGCCGCCTCTATCTATCTTTCGTGGATCATTTTCCTTTTTTTTTTCCCTCCCTCAATAGTAGTAGAAGTTTTTTTTTTCCCCTCATTTTTAATGTCATCGTAATCATAAACATTGTATCTCATCTCAGCTAGCGACCCAGCTACTTATGTGAATACGTGGATTGGACTGAGCTTCTTCTAATAATTTAAATAGTTCATAAATCATAATTATGATTAGAATAAATTAACTCTGGGTGTATAATTAATGTTATGGCATTAATCTTTTTGTTAAATAGTAATAGCCATTTTCTTTCATTTTAAATGTCACTATGAGAACAAATATCGCATCTTATCTCAGCTAGTCACCCAACTACTTGTATGAATAAGTGGATTACACTGAGCTTCTTTGAATAATTTGAATACTTCATAACATTATAATTTCGATTAGAATAAAACTCTTGCTGTTTAAGACAATGGTATTATTTTTTTTCAAGTATTGATAGCTGTTTTTCATTCTTAATATCATCGTAAGATCATCATAAGAATAAACATTATATTTTATCCCAACCAGTGATCCAACTATTCATGAGAACAATTGGATTGGACTGACTTTCTTCTAATAATTTGAATACCTCATAAAAATCATTATTATGAATGGAATGAACTCTTGGTTTTAAGTAACGTGGTAATGTTTAAAAATTTTATTGACTTCCAAAATTAGATTTTTTATGTAATGATTTAAAATCTTACCTAAAAGAGTAGCCGGAAGATATTATCAGGGTCCTTGATCCTATATAAGTATTCAAAATCTCTTCAGTACATAATCGATATTGGATTAGCATAAGCCAACTAAATATCCAAATCTCGTATCATTTATAACAATCTAAAATTTTATTCAAAAAAGCTAGCAGGAAAGTATTATGTTGATTTCGTAGCCTACATAGGTACCTAAAATCTTCCTAGCACATAATTAATGTGCAACTAAATAAGCCCACATGGTTTCTCATAACTTAATGCTCCTATTTTAGCATAATATGCGTCATAGGTCATTTTTAAGATTTTGATGATATTTAGCAAATGGAGGTTGGCATTTCAGTCATTTTCTGGCATTGTCAATCTATATTATTGGTGATTTTTTTTTTTTTGGAGACATCTAACCACCTATTTGGGCACCATCAAAAGTCAGTCTAGGTATTTATCACCTCATGCAAAATCCGATATCGGATAAGATTTTTGTCCAAAATAAATAGATTTAGGTCCAAGGGCATATATCCAAACAGACAAGATTTTTTTTTTTATCATACTATTAGTTATAAGACTATTCGACTATATCTAAAGACTAAACAGGAAATTTTGAATTTTGCTTATCGCCTACTACTCCAGTCATCCGCTAGTTAGCTTTATTTAATTGCAAATTCAAGAAAAGTTAGGAAGACTATCTATAAGAAACAACCAATCCCTTCCTCTCTTTGCATTTTTCCAACCAAGAGGACTAAAAGAAACAGATCACAAATCCATTTTACTATCTCTTTTTTCCCACCCAAAGAGAGATAGAGATGTATTGAAAGGGAGACTCCTTTTGATGGTACTCCTTTTCACCTCTCAAATATTATCTTCCTGTAGTTTTCTCAAACCTTCTTTGATTTGATTGATTTCCCAAAATAAGCTTTAGTTTTATGATTATTATAGCATTCACCATCAAATTAGCTTAGGGTTTTTATTTTTTATAGTTTGATTTTATTTTATATAAATCTTGTTATAAATCTTATTGGAGGTAGAAAATGGACATAAGAGCATAGTCTTCATACCCATTTATGTAAATAAAATGTGTACTAGTTTTTCGACGGGTTCTCAAAAAGAAGAAAGAAAAAAAAGGCAAAAGATGGCCTTTAAGAATAAAACTAGCAGTTAACCCATATGGATGCATGTTTCATTTAGAAAATATACTATATTTAAAATATTATTTTTATTAATTATATAGTTATTAAAAACAATACATATTTTATTAATATCTAAAATATTTTATTTTATTAACAAATATTTTATTAGTTTTTAATAAAATAGTATTTTATTAATGTACTAAAATATTATTATCATTATTAATATTCTAAAATTATTAAAATAATAAACTATTATTTAATAAATATATTATTTTATTAAATACTATTAATATTATCAGTATTGTTAATATTGTTAATTTTACTATTTTTACTAAAATTTTATTAATTTCAATTAATACAGTAAAATATAATTCTCTGGACCTGTCACCTATGTACGTCTCTTTGAAGCTATCCAATCCAGCAATATAAATCATCAAGCAACAGAAAAATTTATGCTTTCAATCTTTCATCTAGTGCTACTTATAAAAGGATCTATATTTTAGCAGGATATACTTTTTAACTACTAGGAGAATGATTTATAAACAATTGGGTGCGATGCCGGATGGACTAAATATCCTCATTTTATTCCTCATGGCTCTTCTTTGCTCGTCCACATAGTCCGGCCTCCTGTATGGGTAACAATTTCTCCCTTTTATTTTTTTCTATAGAAAAACCAACAAGGAGCAGCGCATGAGGAGTAAGAGAACAAAAAAAATAGGTATTTGTTTTAAAAGAAATCATCTTCCTCTCCATTCTTTATTAAAATAGGAGTCAATTTTTTTTTTTCGCTTTCTACTCTTCTTTTAACAATATATGCCTCTCTTGCTATTATTATTAAGTTTTAAAAATATTATTTTTACTAAATATATTATTTTGTTAAAATTATTAGTACTATCAATACTATTAATATTATTAATTTTAATTAATATATTAAATATAATCTTATATACTTGTTGTCGAAGAAACTTCCTAATTTGTGACAAAAAAAAAACTTCTTAGTAGTTACCATGGTTACCAAAGTGATGACACTCACCATCACCATCATTATAAATACAGCCGTTCAACTACATATAAAAAAATTTAAACTAATAAAAAATGATAGTATGGACGACATCAGATGAGACAAAAAATTTAATCCACAACCAATGTAACATTGTGACTTTGGCTCATGAAAAAAAAAAAAAAAAAAACTCATCTTGGATTGGCTCAAGCTGGTGTCCACGCAACTTCTCACCCTTATAATTTCTTTAATTAACATGTGATGGGAGACAAAACCAACTATACACAAATGGCCTTCGCTTTTTCCGAACTTAAAAATGCCCTCCAAGAATATTTTCTCATGGTATTAAATAAGAAGAATTGTAGACATGGCAGATAGAGGCTACACAAAGCCTCCATTTTTAATATATATACTAGCTTATAATCCGCATAATGCTTAGGTTATATTTTTTTTCCTTTTCTAAACTGGTTTTGAAGCATATGATATTATTCATATAAGATATGCTTACATGATATGTTTATTTAAAGGATGTTAGAAAATAAATTATTCTAGCTGCATTTTACATATTTAAAGGGAAAAATTATTAGGTTAGTCCCCATAAAATTGTTTTATACTTTTGAAGCTATCAATAAAATAGGAAAAAATCACATATGGATAAAAGATAATGTAATACTTCCAAGGTATTTATTTTTAGGATTTCTGTATTCAAGTATTTTCACAATATTTGTTGACTTATAATAATTAGATGATTTTTTTTACTGAATAAATACTTGTTCTTGTCCAATATTTCATAACAAAATTAATTTTTTTATTCAAATGGTATATAAATTATTCTTATTTTCAGATTCATAATTCTACCTTTTGCTCTCCTCTTTGTTGAAGAATAAAGCAAACTTTTATATTTATTAAGATATGTTGTTTGATTTATATAGTACTTTATTTTAAATTTATAAAATATCACCTAGTTTAAGCTATCTTTTAACTTATTTGTTCATCATTCTATATTTGTTCTCTCTTCTCTTTTTCATTATTCTTTTGATTTCATCTTTATTTATAAATTTATGATCTTCATTTCTCACAACTATCACACTCAGTATCTCCCTGGAATGTGCTTCATCCGTTTTTGGAAATCATGGTTGGGAGGTTTTCTTGCAATTAATGAAAGCCCTTGATTCTAGTTGGATGGTGAAGGTATTAAAATGGATAGAGTAAATGCTATGATACTACGTGGAAGTAAATACTATAGGGGGGTGTTTGGTTGGAGGGAATAGGGATCTGAAATCGGAATGAAAATAGATGACTCCTATTCCAACCATTCGGTTGGAAGGAGTCCTATTTCGATTTTGATTTGGGATGAAATAAGAATGGTCCAATCTACATAGAACTCAATCTCTACTCTCCTCTATGGACTTAAATTTTATTCTAATTTCGATTCCGATTCCGATTCCGATCACAAACTAAGTGCGTTGGGGGATTAGACCATTCTGATTCCGATTCTAAGTAATTTCAATTCCCATTCTGACTCCGATTTCGATTCCGATCGCGAACCAAGCACCCTCTAGATGGAGTAATGCAGCGATCGAGATAGTGAAGGGATTAAAATGGATGGAGTAAATATTGTTATATTACTTGGAAGTAATAAATACTATAGATGGATTAATATAGCACGATGGTGAAAGGATTAAAATGTATGGAGTAAATACTGTTATAATGCGCATAAGTAAATGCTATAAAACTTTAGCGTGGAAGAGAATATTGTTATGATATATGGTAGAGCAATTTGAATATAGATGGCAGACAGAGAGTTCTACCAACCCAAAGTCTCTATTTTAATATATAAATTTATTGTTGCTAATTTAGCATGAAGAATCATATCATAAATATACTCTTAAATTTCTATATGCTCCTCCAAAGAGAAAACCAGGGCAAGAAATCTAACGACCTACAGAGAAAAAAAAGCTTATGCTAGGTGCTTAAAAACTATGATGTCTCAAAATAGAAATCATAAGTAGAATAAGATTCTAAAAATCTTAGATTCTAATTTTCTTTCTATTTAAAATAGAGATCTCAATCAAAATTATCATGCTCCATAATAAGAATCCACTCCAAGTATGACATTTTATGAAAAGATCTTTGAAAACCTCTCTTAAAATCCATAAATATATCCTTAAATTTCTATATGATCCTCCAAAGAGTAGACCAATGCAACAAATCCAACAATCAACTGATAAAAAAACTTATATTAGGTGCTTAAAGACTAAGATGTCTGAAAATAGAAATCATAAACAATGAATTGGATTTCAAATATTTTAAAAAATTTCAACCTTCTTTCCATTTTAAATGGAGATCTTAATCAAAATTGTCATGCTCCATATTAAGAATCCACTCTAAGTATGGCATTTTATGAAAAATCTTCAAAATCCCCTTCTAAAATCCATCTCCTAGTGTGATAAATCACTGAAAAGAAAGGGACAAAGTGAATAGATGCTTAAAGACTAAGACCCTAAAAATATAAATTATAACAAAAATTGGATTCCAAATATCTTAAATCCTAACCTCCTTTCTATTCAAAATAGAGATCTTAATCAAAATCATCATGTTCCATATTAAGAATCCACTCTAGGGAAAGAATTAGATTCCAAATATCTTAAATTCCAATATTCTTTCTATTTAAAATGGATATCTCAATCAAAATCATCATGCTCCAAATTAAAGAATCCACTCCAAGTATGGCATTTTTATGAAAAAAATCTTTAGAAACCCCTCCTAAAATCCATCTCCTAGTGTGATAAATCACTGAAAAAAAGGGATAAAGCTAGTAGATGCTTGAAGATTAAGATGTCTAAAAAAGAAATCATAAGCAAAGAATTGGATTCCAAATATATTAAATTCCAACCTTCTTTGATTCAAAATGAAGATCTCAATCAAAATCATTATGCTCCATATTAAGAACCCAAGGGTGGCATTTTTATGAAAATTCTTCGAAAACTCCTTCTAAAATCCATGGCCTGGCCTGATAAATCATTGAAAAGGAAGGAAAAAGTGAGTGAGAAAATTGGATTTCTTGTAGAGATTCGAAGTAGAAAGAGGACAACCAAAGATCAGAGTGATTCACCTTGCGATGGACTGCGGAGCACCCACTACAACAAAACAAGACTTTAGTGATGGATTTTTCTATCACTTAAACCTAAAAATCCATCACAAATTATTTGTATGACCGATTTTGTGATGAAAAAAATCTGTCATTGAAAACCTAGTCTCAAAAAAAAATTGTGACAAAAATTTCCATCACAAATTTCTATCATAAATTCCATCACCAATGATAAATGATATTCATAACAAAATCCTTCACAATTTGTGATAGAATTTTATGATGGATTTGTGATGAAAATTTATGATGAATCGGTGATGAAAATTTATGATGGATCGTCCGTCACAATATTTCGTCATTGATCGGTCATAAATCCATCACAATATTTAGAATAAATCTATCACAAAATTTTTAGATATATATTTTAATAAATTATTATTTATATAAATATACAAAATTAAATTTTGAAAGGAGGTATTTGATGGGTAAATCCTAAATCTAAATGGACTTTAATTTTAAATTCTAAACTCTTTTCAAATTTTATAGGGTATTGCTAAACGAGCTAGGGATAGAATTGAGTATGGATCAGATTGATCAATATCTATATTTATCCTATAATTAATTAAAATTTAAATCCATACCCATCCAATATCCGACTTAGATCAAATCGGATCAGACTGAGTCAGGTCAGACCAAATCGGATCGACTCAATAAGAGGGTTGGATCGGGTTGAATCGAGTTAAATCTATGATCAAAATTTTATAAAACATAATAAAATATATATAATTGGATTTAAGTAGCGAATATTTGAGGGGCAAATTTCAAATCATAGGTGTCAATTTCAATTCCATCCCAAATGAAACAAATTTAATTTAAATTCTAAAAATACATAAAGATATACTAGCTTTCTTGATATAAATGGTTTATTTAATATGACTTAAATATAGTTAATTATCTTATTAGTTAAGATAGTGATTAGGCTATCCAAGAATTTGGGATTCAAATCCTCATACTATCCTATTATTTTATATTTTATAAAATTAATTTGTATATATACTTATTATTATAAAAATTTAATAAATTATAAAGAATATTAAAATTTAATTAAATTTATTATATATATTTTAGATATGTATTTTAATAAATTTATTATATATAATTAAGTTAATTTTGACATAAGGTATCAATGGATAAATCCAAAATCTAAATGGATCTTAATTTTAAATTCCAAACTCTTCTTAAATCTTATAGAGTATCAACGAGTTAAGGATAGTATTGATTATACATCGGATTGACCAATATCTATATCTATTCTGTAAATAATCAAAATTTCATATCTATACCCATCCAGTGTCCATCTTGGATTGGAACGGGTTGAATTGAATCGGATCGACTGGATAAGAGGGATTGAGTTGGGTCAGATTGGATCGGATTGAATCAAGTCGGATCCATGATCAAAATTTTTATAAAAATCAATAATATATATATACATATACATACACATATATACACATATATATACATATACATATATATACATACATACATACATACATATACATACATACATACATACATACATACACACACACACACACATATATACATATATATATATATACACACATATATAGACATATATATATATATATATATATACACACACATATATAAATATACATATATACACACACACACACATACATACATACATACATATACATATACATACATATATATATACATATATATATATA
>KE505169.1:462387-476400 GCA_000441515.1 Elaeis oleifera | reverse complement strand
GAGAGGTACAAAAAGAAGGTGAAGTTAGCTTGCTTTATTGTAGAACGGATGATCAAATTGCAGATGTGTTAACCAAAGCTCTATCAAAAGTTAGATTTGAAACTTTGAGAAACAAACAAGATCTCTGCAGCTACTAATGCAAGGAGGAGTGTTACAGGAGTGCCTTAGCAGTTGTTACATTATGGGATAGGCTAAATAATTACAAAAGAATTGGTCAAAACTGATATGCCATGTGTGCTTAAAGACCTAGTCTTTAGCAAGATAGTTGGTGCTGCTGTTTTTTTTTATTGTTGCTTGATATTAAGAAAGTTGTTATTTATGGCTTGTAATCAGCCAAATTTTTCAAATTTCTGTTACATATTAGCCATGCATAAAGAGCTGTGCATTGAATAAAAGTGAGGTACAATTCTCTCCAATCATATTACCCTCTCTTTGCTGTTAACACACTTCTACTATTCTATACTTTGTTTTGTGTCTGAGAACATCATTCTTGAACTTTGCAAGGCAATGTGTTTTATAGCTATTTAAGTCCCACTTATCTTCTTATTTTCCTTCCAGATTACCAATGGATGCAGTGAGCTTTTAATCCTCTGTTGTAGAGAAAAGTGACAAGTTTAGCTAGCACAAAAAATCTAAAGCCAGTCAATTTCCTCTGTCTTTGGAACTTGTCACAGGTGATTAGCTCGAAATTTTGGTGAATTTTTATCGTCTCGAACTTTTGACTCCAGAGCTATCTATTAACAGGATGTCTGATCTACCTGCTAATACTATGTTTACCAAAAGAATTGAATCTAGTAGAAATTGCTTTTCTGTAAAAAAGAAAAAGTTTACCAACACTGCAAAAAAAAGTTTCATGTGCTTGATTATTGAACGCAAGTTTACCAGCAAAATGAGATGATTGTGAAATAGGAAAATGGAATTAAATAAGCTCATTTGGGGAAAAACATGTTTTAGTAAATATAATTATTGAAATTTAGTGATCATAGTGAAGGGGAGGAAAATGTAGACATGTTGTCTTCAATGAAGGAGTTACAAGTCAGAATGTTGAATTTGTCAAATATTACAAGTCCTTGCCCTGACTCAACCAAACTTGAGCTACACTTACTGAACTTAAAACCAATACTCGACCTGTAATTGGTTTTGGGAGAAGGATGGGGAAAACCCATTGATTAATTTCATAGGAAGTGAAACAAGCTGATACATGGCCTTAAGTGCCAATACACACTTTTTTCGGTTTCTCGAAATACTAAGATGGATAACAGTGACGTTGTTTCTCTAGATATGGATCTGAATATGAGGTTACTGATAAGGATTGACACACCATAAAGATATCTCTTTCTTATTTTGATGATGCTTTAGATTTTCATTTCAATTAATGGTTCATATAATAGACATATCCATTTTTTCATTCTTTTTAAAGACAAAATGTTTCTAACATCCCATTCATATCTTTATATATTTTGAAAAGAATGAATGATTCTAATATCTGATCTGGGCGTATAGTTGTTTATAAACAATTAACATACTTGATCTAATTGGTATATGCTTTCAGTGAATATAGTAGAAATGGAAATTGTATGATCATATCATTTTCATATTATTTTTCCAAATATTTGTCTGTGCAGATCAAAATTCAAGAAGTGCAATAAATTTCACATCATGGCTCAATACCTTATGCTTAATATTTGGTCAGTAGGCTTTGAAGAAAACATAGCTGAAAACCCATTAGGCTATAGCACTTTGTGCTTGGTGGCATAAGAAGTCTAGACTCAATTTCCTCTCAGTAACTTCTGGAGTTAATTGCAAGTTAACATCCTCGTTCAATTTCATATGAATAGGCTTGAAAGTAGTATAGAACCGCTTGCTCTGCCGCATTCTGGAGTTTTGATCTCTACAGAAGTTCCTGTTGCCATGATAAGGCATTTTTTTGAGAAAGGAGAGTCAACAAGAGATTGAATTCAACTTCATCTAGTCCTCCTTCATTTGCCTCTGTGTTGTAACTTAGAAATCTCCTCCTCCAAGCTCTCCTGAAAATACTGCCAAGTATATCTTGATTCATCTTCTCTAATGACTTCTTCGATGCCTCCTTAGTTTTGCGAAGTAGTAATGACACTCAGTGTAATGGGCAACCGAACTTAGATATCTTGCCTCTGAGCCATAACAGCAATGGACAGTGATCAGATCTAGTTCGAACAAGATGAGTCGAACTATAATCTTGAAATTGGTCGATCTATTTCCTTGCAGCCAAGGTCCTATCAATATGCTCCAAAACTCGGCCAATCCTTCTATTATTACACCGAGTATATCCAGGCGTAGAAAATTGGACATCCATGGGACCATTGATTTCTATGAATTCTCTAAATTGAATGATTTCGCCGTTGAATCTAAAAGGCTTGCCACCCTTGTCTTCTACAGCCCTGCTGTTCTTCCTTGGAAGAACCT
Organism: Elaeis oleifera; assembly: GCA_000441515.1. Taxonomy (NCBI): domain Eukaryota; kingdom Viridiplantae; phylum Streptophyta; class Magnoliopsida; order Arecales; family Arecaceae; genus Elaeis; species Elaeis oleifera. The sequence goes on along the minus strand of KE505169.1, from coordinate 473,958 downwards.
CTCAGTTAACCAAAGCTATATTGGGTAAAAGAATCACGTAGTAGTCCCAAGATTTAAAAAAAAAATGATTGAAGTCTTCATGTAACCTATTACCACGGATTCAGACAATAACTGAGGTAAATAAAAATCTCAAACTCCATCTGTTTTGTCCAGTGCTAATGACTTGAATCAAAATTTACAAAAGCGCGAATACTTTCAAAAATGGAGTTGACAGCCAGCCCAATCGTGCATCATTCATATTGGAGAGAGGGAGGGGGGGGAGTGAAGAAGCCAAACAAAAGGCTGTTGCTGTTCTCTGACTGTAATTTAATCAGCAACTCAAAGGAAGAAAGTTCAAGATAACTCCATGGTGTCTATCGGAAGGGAATGACAGGGTTTAGACCTTGATGGGTCTTCGAGCTCCTGACCTATTTACATAATCCATCTAACATACGAAAGAAATCCCTCACCACTACAAGTATCCGGAGAGGATTCACTTCATCCTTACATCCCATGATGGTACTCGGCGATTTCTTTGACATGAAGTAGAACTTTATTTTCATCACTTTTCAGCTCTTGGACGATCTCTTCTGCATGGTGCATAAAGGATTACAAGGGGCGGACAAAGCTACCACTTATGTCATCATTGGATAGATTTATTTCCACTTAATGTTTCAGCTGATCCATTCCATGGGAGAGATTTGAGACTGCACTAACCAATACATCCAAGTCTATGCTTGCTGTGATCTTGACATGGCAGAGCTCCGTGCTGAGTCCTGAGACAAGGTCCAGAACCTCTCCTCTTTCCGCAGCAGTCGGCTTATTTCTGTCTTGTTTACTTTCCATAGCACTTGCACCTTCTGACCTGATCATCTCTTGAACAACAAAACGCAGTAAAAGGGGCCTTCCATCACTTCCCTTGACAACTGCAAGTTCTAGCATAGCATCAAGTTTGAAAGCTCTCGCACCGCCTCTTGTAGTCCCAACATTAGATATTCCAATAAAGTTTCCATTTACGCTAAAATATAAAAATGAAGTGATCTACATCCACGCATCTCCATAATGACATCTGTATGAAACTCTTTTTGCGAAAACATTAATAAAACAACAGAATCTATACAGCATGGTACAACAAACAAACTAATTTTTGGACAAGTCCATGTGCAACACAAGCGAACCTCAAGGTAGACATTATCATTATTATTTGGAGATACAAATGAAATCATTCATACGCACATCTACCAAGTCTATAAGTTAACACTAAAAATACAACAAAATAGAGGTATAGCCAGAGAGAGAACAAAATGGAAATGAGGTATCATCTGGAATGATATGGCCAGGAAAACTTTGGTTAGGATTCCCTATAAGGATCTGACTCTAAAATCTTTATCACCTCCACCAGCCAACAGTCCCCCATGATATGTAAGAAATTCTAGACTACAAATAAATACAAAATAATACACCAGTTCCCTAGTCGTCAATGGGGTCAATGACTTGAAGCTGTGTAGGCTCCAAGGGCTTCATTTCATCCTTGCAACCTTGGACAAAATAGCATAGGGTGCACGGATATCACACTGCTCCTGAAATCTTCAAAAACAGTCAGCATTCTCCAAACTAACTATACAATCATGGCAAGTTTCATCTGGACATGACCAAGCTTGAAATTGTCATTGGTGCACTAAACAGAGGATCACCTCCAATCTTGCAGTTCTCATGATCTACTTTCAATGATGTGGGCAACATGAACACCCTGCAAGCGTTACACTGCTCATCTTCCTCTCGGCTGCTACAGCTGCGAACTTCACATCGCCTTTTACCACGATCTGGACCATCACAGGCCAATTCTCTTCTTCTCTTCCTTTCTTTGACGAACACCATTTCAAGCCATCCAGATAACATTCTTTAGCAAGGTCTAACACATCTCCAGCTTTAGGTATCAATGGATCTCTATGGGGGGGCATAAGCTTGCATGCAACAGTTCTCTCTGGTCCAGGGCTTTCAGTTAGGTGTTCTGTTCCAGGAAGCCTATTGGTGTCTGGTGATTGAATTGGGATTCCTTCATTGCTGAATGAATCCTTATTCTCACGCTCCATACAAGACAACAATGAGCTGACGATATCTTTTCTGTCTTTTATATGATTCCATTTGTTGCCAATCCATTCCTGTGAGGGTCTCAAGCCACCGAGAGTAAAATTGAGACTTGGTTTTCTCCTGCAATACTCAAACAAGCAATATTCAACATTAGTAAGTATAGCCTAGAGCAGTCCAGGAAATAATTCTTGCAATTTTTAACTATTCAGACAGCAAAAAAATGTACCAAGTTTAGTGTAATGCTGTAATGAATAAAAGATTTTACCTGGAAAATATACATGGATTTGCGCTTCAGATTGTTTACGAATCACAATACCCTCCACCAGCCATCATGCAACCATGCATCAACAACAGCCCCAACATCAAAGCTGCGTGACAAGCTGCCTCTCTCTGATGGATTTGGACGAATCATTGGCCTCCCATACATGCGGATACCCAATCTGTCTGGTGCTGCAACCCTTGAAAGCGGAACCCATTCCTGTATAAAAAAAATTACATAAATAAAATAAAAAAGGATCAGATATAAGCACATCCACCAAGGCATAAGAGAAGAAACTTACATGTAAAATTTAATATTTACCTCTAAATTGCCATTTTCATCAGCATCTTGAATATCTTGATAGCGGACCTTCACCTTGTCACGGTGCCTTCTGAGAATCACACATTGGAACCAGCATCCCCTTATTCCACTATCTTGTGAAAGCACTTCAACATGGCATCCTGGAGATAGCTGCTGCTGGAGATTTTGCTCAAACAACTCCTTCCTGAGGAAACCAGGAGAAGAAATGGTGCCTGTTATATGTCTTTCTGCTTTACTGCTGGCACCAATTTTTTTCCTTGTTCATATCCCTAGCAACCGTTCCAGCAAAGTCAATATCCCCACTACTCAACCTGTGTTTCTTCTTAAGTCCACTTCGGGGAACATGGTGATTTCGCTCTCCATCCAAACTAGAGCCACCACAGGTTATTTCAATCTCAATTTCAGTGAAGATGAGAACATGCACCTAAGTAGTTCCTGGCTCCAGTATCCCTGGACCTGAGTTATGTCAAAAGGTTTGACATCATCATTGTCAATCTGCCTATGACACAGGTAAGGTTCCCAATTGCTATGCCTTGCCTCATTCTGAAACTTCTCAAAATGCTGAGCACTGAGGACGGCAGCTAATCCATCAATGCATTCAACGCTGAAATCTTGAAGACAGAGAGAAAAGAAAATCTCTCTGTCATTAACATCGGAAGGCAAAGAATACCAACCTCATCAGCTCTGTGAAACCATCGTACCACAACCATATTGTTGGCCCTTAAGTCCTCATACAGATCTTCCACATATGCCACAAGTGTCTTATTCTCTTCAGTCATGACATGGACAAAGTCATGAACCTAGGCAGGCATATGGCACACATTAAACCAATGCAAAAATAATAACAAGAATGAAGTTGTTGCAAATTAAATACATACAGAGATCGTAATTCCATTCCAGCTGAAAGATGGGTAGTGTTTGCGTCTTTTCCTGCAAATCCACGCAGAACCTAACCATGAAAATTCTTTAGAATGATGTCCCATGTTCCCTGATGAAAGACCCTGAACAGACAAAGGGAAGCAATAGAAAAGAAAGATAATAATAAATGAAACTGCTTCTAGCTTCACTTGCCTCACAACATAATGATAATTCACACAATTAGAGGAAAATACAACCAATATAGTTTCTCTACCTTGGAAGTTGGGATACATGTAGGTTCAGCATCTTCATCATCTGAAAATCTATCCACCATAGGAGACAATCCATAAGATACTGAATCTGCAAAAAGAACAGACATTTTGTTGAATTGTAAAATCTTCATTAAAAAAAACTCGAAATTAAACTATAATTCTCAACCTTCAGACAACCATCCCAGTTCATGGGAGACCTTAAAAAGAATAAAAACAAGAGAACCTACAAGAAACTACATAACGATTATAAAATCAAGTTTTCAAACGGATGGGAAAACAGGAATGTTGAAACCCTCAAACTTGAAGCTACAGTAAAGAAACACTATGCCAAAATTGACATAATGTGAAGTTGAACAAAAGACAGAAAAATAAAATAATAATACTGGCGATAACAACCTCATGCTGTAATACAAATTGTACTGTAAATTGTAAGAATTGGATCCAACAAAAGCATAAAATACCATTACAAATTACTGATCTTCTTTCCTAAAGGTAACCTTGGTCAAATATTAAATTACACAGGCATAGAAAATGGCTAACTTGAGTTCAAAAGGTGAATGTTTATAAATAACAATTTGAGAAAGAACAAATGTCTGCAACACTACATTGATAGATTTCTAAAGCAGATTCCCTTGCAGAAAGTACAATATCGACCATATTACTAACATCTTAGAAGAAATGAAATCTCAAGCAGGTCTTGAAACCACAAGGGCACGACCTTCAGCATGCTATCTGTTCTTGACTCGCGAAGGGTTCCACACCCACTCGAACTGGCACTGAGTCACAAGTCTCTGTAATATTTGCTGGCACTATTTCATCGGATCAGATAACAAGGCTCTCAAGCAAAGCAACACAAGGAATGCAGTCTTCGAGATCCATAATGTACAAGAAATATTTCAAAGTCAAGTTAAATTTGCAGATGCCTAAGCAATGAAAAACATTCAAAAGATAACTGTAATGAGGCTACCCAAGCTGACGGAGAGATCTATGTGGTGAAGGATCTGCCAAGATCAAAGATCTATTAACAAAACAATGAGACCAATGAAAGAAAACTATGTAGGATAACTGATGATTCGGATGCATACAGACATGTAGTCACATTAAACAGTACAAGGATCGAATAATAAGATAGAATAACAACTTGAGCTAAAAGCGTAGATGACACAATATCCACCAACTGGGCAAAATAATTTTCAAATCTAAGAGACAGAACAAACAGCAAATTTTAAGGGGAATAACTTGATCGTGGACTATATACATACTACACTAAAATAAAAAATAAACTCTTGATCTTTCATAACAAACTCTGGTAACCCCCAAAAAAAAAAATACTGAAAACAAAACTCTTAAATTAAAGCCATCATCAATATAAACAAGATTAAATAATCATTGGCATAACTTCAAAGTTTAAAAAGAAGGGAAGCAGAGAGCAGCATAGCAAGAATTTTTTTTTATTTAAAGATCAAGAAACAAAAAATAAACAGAACAAACTTTCACACATTTTAGAACACGAGATAATTTATCCAAAGGAAGCTCAAAATAATGTCCAAGGGTTGAGGAGAGAGAAAGGCACAGCAATGAGGAAAATTACCTAAAATTAGAATATTTAACACTTCACAGGAGTTACAAATCGAAGAAAGTTCAGGAGTAAAATTTTAAATAAAACATATATTGAAAAGTTATCAATATATCATGGTTTTCAGGATTTAAACATGATAGAATGAAGACTCCTGGAAACAAAATATTTTCAGAACAAATAGAAACGCCCCAACATAAACAAACACAAAGAAGACTACATGGATGAGCAAGCAAAATAAATGAATGAATAAATAAAAGAAAGACAAAATCAAAAGTACACAAAAAGGATTATCTTTCAAGAACTAGTGGGTTGATAACCGTAGCCCAGACAGAGCAAATTTTACATTTTCTTTCGAGGATTTCCACTGGCAAAAAATAGAAGGCAAAAGGGATATCTCCTTGTTCTTCCACAATGAGATAACCCAAATCAAAGAGCAAACATCCCAGAAAGCTAAAGGTGTCAATAGATCCGAAGGAAATACAAGGATGCTGAAGCCAACGAAGAAATTCAAACAAGAAAATAGTAAAAGAAAAGTCACGTTTCCAATTATTTTGCAGGTTCTCTAGATCTACCTCCTCTTAACTTCGACAAAAAGAAGCAATCAGAACCAGCTCCAGCCCAAATCCATAACATATCTCTCCTTGTTCTGTTGCATATATAGATTGTTTCTATGAGAGAAATTGAAGGTGACTAAGGAACTCCATATTCCTCAAATCCATCTATTGAAACGAATCAAACAACCGACCCTTGCATAAAGCCGATCAAAAATGGAACAGATCTATACGGAATCCAAGATTTCAATAAGAATCAAGTATGAATCATCAGAAAAAAACAACTTTTCAGATTATTTTACAGTTTATCTTCTGGGATATCCTATGATAAGCGAAGAAAGGCAATCTATGACAAGTCACAGCCTCCGCCCATCAATCCGTTTTCCTTCAATGATTTTTTATATATTAAAATAAAAAACAACAAGAGAAATCCCCAAAACCTTGCACCCCGACACCTCCACTCATCAATCCAACCAAAGAAAGGAGCCGCCTTTCCCAAAACCCATCAAGGAAACAAAAGATCCATACAAAATCCCAAGCTACAGAATCCCAAACCAAATCCCATCCCCAAAATACACCAAAAAATTCCACCTTTCCAATTCTTTCACGCTTTTCCAAGTTTTATTCTTCTCAATTACAATTCCGGAAAAAGAAAAAGGCATCTTTTTATTCTTTCACGATTTTTCAAGCCTTATCTCTTCTCAAATTCTAGAATTTACTGGGGAACAGACGAGCCGAAATACCTGAGACGAGGGAAGAGAGCCAATCGACGACCTCCCTCCGGGTCCGCCACCTAAGGGAGAGCCCAGAGGACGACGACGGCGAGCAGCCGGAGGACGAGGAGGCGGCGGCCAGGAGGTGGTGGTCCGGCCGCAGCGCGAGAAGCGATCTGAGGAACTGCCCGGGAACGGCGTAGGACATGTGGCGCACGCTCTTCTCCCGCCCCACCACCGCCAGATCCATCCCGCCGGCGGCGTCCTGGAGGTAGTAGTGCACCACCCTCCTCCCCTTGTCGTTCGACACCACCTCCTCCTCCCACCCCACGAACACCTTCCCCATTTCCTCCATATCCAAACCCTTTCTCCTCCACCGCCTCCAAGAGGGGACGATTTGTTCCGACATTATGTAAATAAATAGGTGAAGAGGAAGGGGCGAAGTGATTTGGGTTGGGAAGAAATCGACGGCGGGGATTTCGTCCGCGACGTTAAATCCGGCGAAACCGCCTCGAAGGGACCGGGATTCTCAAGAAAAGGAAATGGACCGTGGAGACGTTATTGCCCCCAATAATTCTTTTCATTTTCGTCATTGCCATCAGAGGATCGGATGCATTGATATGAACCCGAACAGCGAGGATGGGGGGGAGAGGACGCGACACGCGTCCGGGTTTGTGGTGAGGAAAACAGCGGCATTGCGCGTTGATTACGTCAAAAGCGCGTGGGGGGGTGGTTTGGAATCTTTCGCGTGTCAGAATCTGCTGCGATGGCCTATCCGTTCTTCTATGCGGATCACCTGATCCGCTTTCGCATATTTTTGTGCATTCTGCGGTTTAGGTGGTTTAGGTCTGCTTGGCTGGCCAACCAAATTCCTCCCAAACTATCCAACACAATCGATCTTGTTAACACAATAAGGAACTCAGACTTGGGCTTCTTATTGTTAATTTTATTTAAAATTATTTATTTATTGATTTATATAAAAATAATATTTATTATATATATATAATATATTTATAAAAAATATTAAATATTGTCAATTCAATTTTTCAAATAAATTTATTGTACCATCTGAAAAAAATATCTTTTCATATTAAATTATATTATTAATATGTGATATTATTATATTTTTATAATTAAAATCTATTTATATAGATAGTTGAGAATATAAATAATCTTAAAATTTAATAAATATTATTTATTATTTAGATATAAATTTTTTTCAATCTGATCAAATTTAAAAAAAATTATTTCATATACCCAATTTTACATAACGTGCGGATCTTTGACTAATAGTAATTTAGAAAAAAGACCATCATAAAATAGAGAAATTATTATGTCCACACCATGCATGATCAAATCGATGCACACCACTAATTACCATGGTGTATTATAATGGGTTAATTACTGAGACCAGCATATAACGAATGAAATCCATGCTTATGTATTTTGATGATTAATGGTATACACGTGTATGGCCATGTATATGGTACATGCAATAATGTTTCATGAAATGTTCACAGCAAATTTATACCATAATCTCTATCCGCTGTCTTGATTGTTACAGCTGAAGTTCTTTCTCTTCCAAAAGGTTATCCTTATCTTTCTTACTTGTTAGGGCTCCCATTCAAACCAGCTTCAACTTCACTTGAATAATAAAATGGAAACAACGATTGGACCTCACGGAACCTTTAAAAATTAAGTTAGATGATAGCTTGGGTTTGGACCTACAAGGCTGACTTTTGTCATAGTTCAAGTTCCATGGTGCTTAGTTTGATTAGATTTAGATTTGCTTTTGTGCGAACGTCATTCTAATAAGTTGACCCAACCGCCCACCCATCCACGCCCCGAAAACACCCCCCTTCCAAACTCTAGTGACTTGTCTACAAATTGATTGATCCAGATAACATTCCAGCTGGTTCAATTACAACTCCACAAAATTGACTCTAAGGTACAAATATTATTTGCATCTATTTGAAATTAGCTACTCCTGATCCCCTAAATCTCCATCCCAATTCCGCTGGGACTCCTCCCTCCAAGGCTATAAATCAAAATTAAGTTTCATCGGAGTTAGCATGTGTGTGAGAATCCTTTTTATACTTAAAACTTCATCACCTGACAACCATTTGAGCCCCTCTCTCTATTTGCCATTCATGAGAGGTTGTTTGTCATTTGCAAATTTTTATTATTAGAAAACTTGAACTTGTCGGAATCTCTTGGAACCTATCGTCCATTATTTTCCGCAAGATATTTATTTCTTCGATGCGTTTCACCCTAAAGCTACTCTCTTTTATTTTTATATTATAGCTTTAATGCTATTTGACGTTCTTTCGTTGATTTACATGTCCATACCTATTGAAATAATGTATGTGGAGCCTAAAACTTTCGGTTATATATGTCTAGTAATTAATAGTGGTGATCATTTTATTGTTTGTATGGTTATCCATGCAAGTGTAATCTTGGTAAAAAATCTCTCTCTTTTTTTTTTGGATATCTATCCTCACATTCGGCAAAACACTACTTCTTTCCTCAAATATATCTAAATAAAACAATAAATTCATATTCCTTACATAGAGGCAGGACAGGAAAGCTTCTGCTAAGCATACGGTTGAATTCCCCAAGGTACACCCCCGTTGGTGCACCGAGCAAGTTGAGCAACTTCGGGCCCACTCTACAAAGCCTATATATCCCCAAAAATTTCAATTCCCTTTCTAAAATAGGCCAAAACTTGACTTAAATTACACCTCATTCTTAGAGAAATCTATCATTTCCGTAGACCCCTAATATTAATGTTCTGGGGTAAGAGGAATTATTATTTACACATTTTTTTTTGCATCGTGAGGCCGTGCATGCAGCTGATAATACTTGTCGATTTCTTATTATCCAGAAAAAATATTTATTGATTTGTTTAAATCTCATTCATCAAGCCCATACTTGAATGCATCATCGTAAAAATCAATGCCTGTGATTGGTTGCATGCACCGCTGCGTTATCGCATGCAATATAAATAATAATTTTTTTGAGGGGCAGAGCCGCTTTCGTTTTCCCGGAGATAAGGCATGAGAGTGCTTCCAAATCACCCATTCTCATAAAAATTTGATTTATTTCTTTAATTAATGCACTGCAATCCGGAGGTGGCATGACGTGGAGGATGACGTATTATGGTCGCAAGGTAGCCACAAGGCTTCAAAGAAGACGATAACTATAACAGCTGGAGACAGCTAAGCCAGCATCTAATGTTGGACCATAACTAATCTTAAACAATTAATCTTCACCTCGGAAATAAAAGGCAGAGAGATGTAATAAACGGTGAAGGGAGAGGAATCTACCCTAGGTTTGCTTTGACTCGTTCCATTGTTTCTTTCCTTTTTCTCCGAGAGGATAAGCACAGCATTATCCACTTGATGCCAATGCTCCCCTTGCTTTCCCTTCCCCAGCTGGGGCCCATACCCCTCCAATTATTGCTACTCCATTTGTGTGTATTTTATGTGGCTAATCTAACTTTCAAAAAATAACTCATGATTACCAAAAAAAATAACTAATAATGATGAAAATATAAAAATAAAATAAAAAAAACTTGAAATCATTAAATTTGATCAGTTCATTGGTTCTATAATGTTATTATAATTGACACTTTATGAAATTATTGCCGATAATAATAACGATCATGCTCGGTTATTATTTTTTTATCTATTTGAATTAAAATTATTTGAGCATTAAGTAATGATGGATATTAATTTTTATTTATTGTTATAAATAAAATAACAATCAAGACCGTATTATTTGTATAAAAATATTTTTTTCAATTGATGTAAAGATCTTGATATTAAAATATATTATTTTATTTCAAGAAATATTGAGAATGTTAAATAATAGTCATCATTCTCATCATATAATGATTGTTATAAAAAAATCATATAATTACTGTTATTTAAAATATAAATAGAGTAGTTATGATGGCCATGATGGTGTTATCATAGCAATTAGTTTTTCAACCTTAATTGTGTCACTCCCCTTATTGAGCATCTACTTTTGGATATCAGGTTGAGGGAAAAGTCACAAACCCAATGGTTGGTTTAAAGGTCATTCATGGTGACACCAAGATAAATCTCTTTTGTCTTCATTTTATCCTAAAGAGTTTTTTAAGAGCTAAAAAAAAAGTGCTTTCAAACGCTTCAAAAATTTTGCCTAATAGGACTTAGTGGACCGGTGCGGATATAAACCAAGCATAAACTACATCCAACACAACCTCATTTCGGATTTACAATTCGGATGCAAGCCCCACTCTAGAGGTGTGTTCTTTTCTAATGTTACATATATGCCTAGTCTAAATTTAATTGGTTATAGTGTAATTATTCAAATTAATCATAAATCCAAAGGAGTTTGTCCAAGCATGCCTTCGCTTAAACTTGCAGGATTAGTTTGGAACCTTCCTTAAACTTACAGGATTAGTTCGGAGCCTTAACTTAAACTTTCAGGCTGGTATACTAGAATATCTCAGTTGAAATCAGGCAGTAGGGTTCAGAATTGGTTGAGCAGATCCAACGATCTGATTACTCTCACTGTACAGTGTACATCATTATCATGCGATGGACACAAGAAGGACAAACAAATTAGAATAGAGGTTGGCACAGCAAAAGGGAATTGTCTATTGTGTGATATGAGGGTCACTTAGGTATTTTTTTATTTATTTTTTGGGCGAGGGCTTGGACACGGCACCATTTATTGCTGTCAAAGATCACTATATTTTGGACTCAAAATGCTTTCATGCAAGTGACAGATCCATGGGCCCACGCACGTTTGTTGATTTTCTTGAACGCCATCCCATCCACGATAGATGGCGAGATCGGTGTAAAGCTCGAATAAAATATACATGTGGTTGCGCTTGCTGATTGTTGCAGGTGGTCTGAAACAATAGTCAAAACCTTCTTCTTCTTCTTCTTCTTCTTCT
>KE505169.1:425603-462301 GCA_000441515.1 Elaeis oleifera | reverse complement strand
TTAATTAGATTAAAAAAAATTAATCTTCTATCGATTATTTATCATGTATAAATTATTTAAATTGAATAAATAGTTTGTAGTGCGTTCGGACGGATTGTATTGATTTGGACTTCAATATTAACTCAATATTAATTTAAGTCTAATATTGATCCATTCAAATTTATTTATATTTTTTAAATTATTATAAAAAAATTAATTTTATAAATTTAATTTAATTATTTTAAATCTATACAAAAAAATAAAAAAAATTTACCCATCTGAAAGCAACTACATCCGAAAATTTTTATTTAAAATTATCTCAAATTAATATGCTTCCATCAATAATTTAATATTAATATTTTTATAAATATAATAAATGATATGATATTTTTAAATAAATATTGAAATCTAAACGATGTTATTCCAAATAAAAATGAACTTGTGAAATACTACGTCCGTTGGATTCGATTTTATACAGATTAAAATATAAAATTAAATTCGATCGTAAATAATTAATTTTTATAATTTTAATTAATTTATTTGATTTATATTTTTTAATCGATCGAAATCGATATTTATTAAGTTGGATTGGATAATTTTTTAATTTAATTATTTGTTCATTCCTATTCAGTAAATATATTTTGAATTAAATATTGTATAACCCCCGAAGCGGTGGTACTAATGTCTCCCACAATACAGACGTACTGTAATGGTCCACAGAGTGTCATCCAATCAATTGTACTATTTATTGTCCCTTTTGTAGATGGGGTGAGACACATCTTACTGTGCGCATCCCAACATCTACTAGCAGTGGAAAATTGGTATCTTTATGCTCTGCCTCTTCTGTAATTCGAGAAATAACTATCCTGGAATCTCCTTTCAGAACAACGTTATCAGCCGTGCATGTCTATTGATTTTTCTTCAACATTGTGCCATCCAGGATAGATGGGATTATTCACAAGAGAATAACGGTGGATCCCTGCAATGCCTGAATAAAATATATATTATGTCAGGTTTCTGACTTGATCTCGGATGATCCATGCTGGAACCAACTTCAATCAAAATTTATTTTACAGAGATGCCAATTCAATGGTCTTCAATCCATTCTAGTTATTTCTGACCATGACCAAAATCTTCAACAATAATATGTATGCATTTAAGATTGCTTTTTGTTGCAAGTGGTACGAGCTAATAAATATTTTTTTTTATTAAAATGGCTACGTTACAAGATTCTGGAATAAATATATTTCCTTGCACCAGTCACAAAATATCTTGTAACCTCTAAGATAGTGATATTGATATCTCCTATGATACAGGCATACTGTAATAGTCCACAAAGATATCATTCAGTCGGCTATATTATTGCCTTTTCTGTAAACGTGTACACATGAGACACAACTTGTATGAGCAATCGAATATCTACTAAAATTAAAATTAGTATTATGATTTTCCACTTCTTATGTAGTCTAAGAATAATTATTTTGGAATGTCCTCCCAGAGAGAAATTATTGTCTGGACCATGCCCAAATAGACCATCCAAATCTCATGGTGGTTAACACGCCGAAGTCACCCTTATATTTCACGAATTCCAGATTGTGCATTATCCATCGTGTGCATGCTCTGAGATGTGTGCTGGTTTACCTAGGCGTGGTCCAGGCAATAATTTCTCCCTCCCAAAACAACACTACTAATCACTAGAACTAGGATAACATAAGCCAAGCCCTCCCATTCGGCTCTCAACTTGGTGAGTGGCATTGACGTACCATCTGTTGCCACCACAAATAGTCTATGGTCACGAATGATGAAGCCAGTTCAAATTATGTGACCATGGTAAAAAATCTTCCACAATACTATGTATGCATTTAAGATTGCTTTTTGTTGCAAGTGGGATGAGCTAATAGATTAATTTTTTTTTTTTGTTAAAGTGGCTGCATTACAAGATCCTTGAATAAATATATTTCCTAGCATCAGTCACAAAAATATCTTGTAACCTCTAAAATAGTGATGCTGGTATCTCCTATGATACAGACATACTGTAATAGTCCACAAAAGATGCCATTCAGTCGGCTATACTATTGTCTTTTTTGTAAACATGTACACATGAGACGCAACTTGTATGAGCAATCGAATATCTACTAAAAATTGAAAATTAATGTTATGGTTTCTGCCTTTTATGTAGTCTAAGAAATGATTATTTGGAATGTCCTCCCAGAGAGAAATTATTGCCTAGACCATGTCCAAATAGACCATCCAAATCCCACGGTGGTTAACATGCCGCAATCACCCTTGTATTTCACGAATTCCAGATTGTGCGTTATCCACGGTGTGCGTGCTCCGAGATGTGTGCTGGTTTACCTAAGCGTGGTCCAGGCAATAATTTCTCCCTCCCAAAACAACACTACTAATCAGTAGAACTAGGATAACATAAGCCAAACCTCCCATTCGGCTCTCAACTTGGTGAGTGGCATTGACGTACCATCTGTTGCCACCACAAATAATCTATGGTCATGAATGATGAAGCCAGCTCCCCCATTTTGCTCTGTGTTCTTGACACTCCCATTAGGGCATGAGAGTCCCCAAATGGTGAACCACATGGTGCGTAGGAGTTGCAACGTGGGACCCCGACAAAACCCCCTTCACACTCGAGGATTTGGAATTTGAAGAGAATGAGAACTTTATATATTTGAGTATGTATTCATTTAAAATAATCATAGAAGAAGCATAAAAATTAATCTGTGTCAAAATGAACTGAAAAGCGAAAAAAAGAAAAAGAAAAGTAAAAGAAAACAGGCAAACATCTTATACCTGATTAATTGCACAATGACTCTACTCAGAGGAGGTTTCATGTGTGAAGTATTAACTAATACTAAATATATTTATATGTTCCTCAAAATTACTAATATTAGAATTTCTTTAGGTCAGAATTATAATACTATTTATCATGACAATTCATTGTTCCTTTGAATGCATGTGATTTGAGTAGGATTCACAATAAATATGAAAAGTGTGGTAGTTGAGAGCTGTTAATTAGTGACGTAAATGCCTCATCTAGTAAATTTCTTGATTAAGTGGACCGGGTCCGAAGGAGTAAAAAATCAAATTGATTGTGTTTATGGTTTTAACCCTGCCGTACTAAAATGAATATAAATCTCTCATCCAGAATTAGAAACATCTAGAAAATTCTAATTTAGAAAGCTCTTTCCATACTCTACGTGCCTGATGCTTTATCGTCACAGTTCAATTTTGAGGTCAAATTCACTCGTTTGATGGGTTAATGGGAGCCCAGAAGATCGTAGACGAGTTGGAAATTTTAATTTTATCTATTTTATATTCAAAATAAATCTAAAATATTCGAGATAGCTTAAATGTCAAGTTAAGATTTTTCTTTTATAAATAAAGCTTTTAGCCAACGTTGGAGGTACTCTATTTTAATATTGAATTAAACTTTAAAGAGAGTTTCTTCTTATATTTGCTATTCTCTTTGCTTTGTGCATCTTCCTTCTCTATTTCCACGTGGCCTTACCAACGTCAATTAGTCATTGAAGTCTCTAAGTTTTGTTATTTTGATTATTAAATTAATATATTGTTATCATGTTAACAATGAATTATAGCGGTAGGTCTCAATACTGTCTTTGAATCAACTTTACTGTACTCAGTCGAACTGAGTTTTTGGATAACTAAACTATGGATACGTCCTATACCAACCTCCTCGAACTATAGCTAGTCCTGTACTAGCCTCATTGCACTCGGTACGTATTGCATCAAATGAAACATCTCTCCTTTCTTACTTTCTTGTTTTAGGTTCATGAAGGGGAAAAACATATAATACATAAACGGATCTGGTGGAAATTGACTCAAGGAAACATGACAAATTTGGATGCCCTGCCTTGGAATGGAACCAATGACATTATGATTCGTGTTTCTCTTCCCACTCGGGTTCTGTTTGATAAGGTCTCCTGGAATCCAGTACTATGATTCTTCATGTCTTTGTTATGTTGCCAGCCACTATAGTTTCAAGCAACTTATTCTATATACACTTTGAAACACATCTTATTAATTAAGTGGAGGAAAAAAATTCATATCTCATATAAATTCATGAGGTGGATTTTACTAAAAATAACTAGAATCCTTAGGAGTAGTATATTTGGAGCTTGTTACATCAGATGCACTAGCAGCAAGACTATCTTCTGAAATTTGGTTTGCACACAAAGGCAAATAAACTCAAAATTATTTGCCATCCAATGTTTTTGCTTCTACTCTTTTATGTCAAGCCATCTTCACTTATTAGCATTTAAGCACCATAATTGTAGTCTCAAACTGTATTTATAAATCAATTATACTTTCCTGGCCTTTTGTGTCACTTCAATAAAAGGGATCACCTATAGCTTCTTTTCACTTTCTTGACCAGTTTTCAAGCTTTGTTTCCTTGTACAGTTGTTGTTGTTATTGTCGTTTGTCTTTGTACAGTGGTTACTAAAATGCTTCTGAGATAAGGTGAAATTTTACCTTTGCAGCAAATGAGGCTCTGCATCTTCTCTCCCAATATAATATCTTCCACCTGCTGTTAGTGTTGTTCATCTCTGCTTAAGGTTGTTAAGCCCAATGTTATTCAGCAGGCAAGTGCACTGCTAAACCTGTTGTACATATAGACTTGTAAATATTTCATCCTTAATGAATGCATGGTGGCATTTTTGCCCCCTTTCATAAAAAAGGAATTTTTTAGCTTTGGTGATTGATTCAAAAAACTCTGAAAACAGACAGCTTCATCTGTAGGACTTGTCTCACATCCTCTGCTGGATTCTTTTGCATTGAATGATCTGATTGTTTGTTTCCAGCAATCAGCATGTCGCACCCCATGATGTTTTCTTGCATGTTCATATTTGTGTACCTACATATTTGAGATTTATTGCTACTAATAAAGCAGGTTATCATATCTGCATTCTTCTTCCTTTTTTTTCAATTTTTTTTGAAAAAAAGAATGCAGGGGCTTAGAAATACAAGATCCAACCAACATTTCGGCGAAAGAAGACACAAACTCACTGAAAAGATTACTTGATCAGATATAAAGTTCTCATTGCTTAACTTCTGATAGGATAAAATTAAGAGGAAAAAGAGAAAAGTTGGAGAGCAGAAGCCCAACCATGTTGAGCTTGTATCAAATTGAACACCACTGATCTATTTAGGCATCTGGAGGTTCTGTGGTTGTTGAATCCTTCTGTGTTTCATGAGACATTGCTCCATAGTCAGTGCCATAGTTCCTGTAACCAGGGCCATATCTGCTGCTTATGATGCCAGCATGTAGCAGGATCAGGTATAGCAGCTGTGTGAATGTCAAGATTATGATAAAAGCTTCCAAAGTCCTCTGCAATATTGAAACATTGGTTTGATAACAATTATTATTCAGTTTGTTGATTAATAATATTGCTTTATTAATGGTTGTTGAGTACTTCACATACCAGACGCCTCCCTCGGTTTCCGAGATTGATATGCTTGCATGCAAGACTGCAAACACACATAAGAAATTGTGAAGTTGTTAGTTAATGGTAATCATTCTCAGGTTTTCTCAACAAGTAGAAAATAACAAATTGTGGAAACTCAATTATGAAGATGGGATAGGTTTAATTTTGTCTTTGTAAATGATATTTTGTGAAGATAAGTTTTAGGTGTCAGTTAGATACCTCCTATCTTCATCTTTGTATGATATATCCTTGTTTCAAAATGCTCTCTTGATGGCAACATTTCGGTGATCAGAAAGGCTATGTTTACAACCAACATCAGAAAAATTGAATAAAAATTTGGAAGTGTTTAGATGGAAAGATTAACTATACATGTGCCCATGGATATTTAATCTGGTTTAGATATAACAATTGATTATAAGTTCCAATATTTTGTATAGTTTGAAGAAGTTTTTGTCCTTCGAAGATGAGTGTTTTGTGGCAACAATTTTTTTGAGCATTATTTTTTGAGTAATTTTTTTTTGTGGTTTTAATCACAACCACTGAAAAATTTCTAATGAATTGATTTTCCAACCTCCATCAAATCATGATCTCTATTAATTTTCCTGCTCCTTATGACATACGTATATTACTCCTAAAGAAATTCAATTTTTCAATTTTTTGTAATATCTATTAAGAAACAATCAAAAAAAAAAGGTTCTTGAAAATTAGATTACTTTAGATGTGACGCTATTATTTTGAAAAGCATGAACTGTCCTCAGTGTGTGACCTCATGATAACCAATATTACTAGATGATTTTAGGGATTTATGCTGTCCCATATGACCATTTTGGCACTCGACTATCTATTTTTCAGCAGGAAAGTAAATGCTATGATATGCCACATACACCAGTGTGCTGTACTTGAAGATCAAAACGCCCAGAGGGTGCCAATTGGTTGACAAGTCATTAGGGTATCATTTATTGGGTGACTTGGGTTTGCCCTTAGAAGATATTTTGATCAGAATTTCACGAGCAGTGGCTTGGTCTGCTTGAGAGAGCTTAAGCTCTTGCTAGCAGGGATTCAGCTGGATATAGGATAGATGGTGGAGATTTTAGATTTTCTCCTCTTTTTTTAAAAAATTTTTTAAGAAATATGTATATAATTAAGGCAGATCATCATAGAAAAAACTATGAAAAATAAGCTGGGAGAGGTGATAACCTAAACAAGAGGTCATGAGTTTGAAACATACATGGAAATTAACAACATTTCCACATAGAGACAAGGCTTTGTAGGGTGTGGATGCTATTTTCATACGAAAGAATTAATGAATATTGGTCTTCTTTCACAATATCAATTATTAGATGGCACCAAACTCCTTCATTCATCTGCTGACCGGCTTTAATATTGATCCATACAATGTAGCTAGATCATTATAAAAGAATAGGGAAAGGCTAGTTGTGAAGGGTGTGATACCCGAATGAAAGGGCCGTGAGAGCCCAAGAACCAAAGCAGAAGAGATTGCACTGGCCAAGCTGTCACTCCGCCACGCCCTCGTATGCAGCAGCCCTGCCAGCACGGAGCATGCGCCCACCGCTCCGGTCATCAATGAGAAGATCACCAAGTAGCCCGTCGACGTATTCCTACCTCCTAAATCTATGCAGTAAAAATAAATAACGAAATATAAATAAATAAACGTAGATGGAGTTAGCTAGCCATTGAGACAAATTAAGGCAACAAATCCAATGACCTACGTCGGTGGCTCTCGCCGTCGATGAGCTTATCAAGAGACCATCCGGCAAGGCCAAGGATGGTGATGTACATGATGAGGTTGATGAAGAGAAGAGGCCTGAGGAAGCCTCTACCAGCCGTTCCCGTTGCCATTTAATTCTTTGGTACCACTTCAAGTGGTGTTTTGTACGTAGCCGAGAATATGGAGCTGAAAGAGAGTAGTGGGTGGAAGTTGGGGAGAGAGTTTTTAGCTGAGATTTATAAGCTTACGATGTGGGGTAGAAAATGGTGGCGTACGTGGCCGGGGATGTTAACAGAACTAAGAAGGGTTGTAGATGTTGGCTGGGAAGTACGTGCTAACGTGGATGGCCATGAGAGCGTTTGCACTGTTGGTTATGACTCTTTCCGGCTTTTCTCTAATTTCTTTGACCGAGCCTTGGGCTCGCTCTCGTTCCAAAAACTTCTTCTCAACACAGCTCACTTTGTTTGAACCAGTCGTGATAGCAGTCATGGCTAACTACTAGTGCTTGGGCGTGTGATAGGAATTGCATAGGATGCGGGGGGCTCTTTTATTTATATATATATATATATATATTATGAGATATTATTATTTTTCATAATTATAGAATATAGATTTTCTTTTTTTACAGAGTATAGGAAATTATTGATAATTATTAGTTAGATGTAAAATGAAAATTCGAAGGTCGGTGGATGGCTTTGCCTCGATATATATTTGATGCACATGTAAAGGTTAATTAGAAATAATTTCAAGAGTTAACTATTCATATTGAATATAATTAGTCATTACAATAGTTTTGAGAACTTATAATAACTTGTTGAATTAAATCTTTATAAATTATATTATGTAAAAAACTTGTTTAATCTATAAATGGTGAAATAATTATTGAAGAGAGACATCATTTTTTATTATTATATGTTAAATCTACTTAAGCAAATAATAATAGTCATATGGTATCATTAAGAATAGATGTAATCAGAAATAAAGTTGCCCGCTTACAAATGTCATTTCTACTATAATGATATTGCTTTGTCACCAACTTCACCATTTAAGGACCATGGATGTAATATATCATTAATCTTGCTATTTAATTTTAATTATCCTTATTCCTTATTCAAACAACTGATAATTTAATGTATTAAGTGATAAATAATTCAATTTTGAAACATTTTTATTAATTATAAATATGTTCGAATGTTATTATTACTCGTAATAAATTTAAAGCCATAGTTTTTACGTAGTTCTTTGACATTAACTATTATAATAATAATGATAATGGCCATTATCTAACTTTTTTACTATTCAATTGTAATTAAAATTTTAATATTGGATACTCTCTGTCATTTAGAAAATACAATACTTCTGTTAACATACTAATTTTATAGCACATAACACCATTATTTTAATTTCCATTTTTGGTGGTTGGTTAATTTGTCTTATGAAAATAATAGCAATTATTTGATTTTGAGATATTTCCAGGCAAATTTAGAAGCAAACATTATTGATTTTATTATAATTAGAAATACATTAATAAAGAATCCATATTTAAATTCCGTCATTAAAACTCTATTTCATGAGGCTGTCAAATAATATAATATACGGATTATCTAGATCATAACAAATGATATCAAAACAGACAATGCATGGGCCATATGGACTAAGAAGTACATACGAATTCTTTTTGAACTAACCACAAGCCGATTATTGTATTTATGATTGGATTTCATTAGATTTAAATCCTAATTAGTCGGATGAGGACATTGAGGTTTAAACAAAGGGAGCATGTAAGGATCCATTTGAGCATGCAATTAGTTCCATGCTTTAGTTATATGCTAGGGAGAACGTAGATACTTATCTCAGGCCAAAAAATTCAAATAACATTTTTGAGCTAATCTTTTTGGATGAAATCTTGGATTATTATACCGCGTTTAGAGGTGCACAATAAAAAATGCTATAGTGCCGAGTGACATATGCAAAATTTGCATCGTCTGTGTTCCAATAAAGTTATGGCCACATGTATAATCAAGCAATAACTTCAAGGTAGAAACCAACAAGTAATTAGAGCCTTATTATCAAACATTTTTCAGAATTATAGATCAACTTATTCTACAACATTTGTCATAAAGAAGAAAAAAGAAAAGAAATACAGCAAAGAAAATATTCACCATCTGCGTGGAGATAACAGCTTAGTTTTGATTAATTCTAAGCGAAAAGTTTTACGGCTTTAGGGCTTTCGAAAATCGTGGACCGAAAGATTTCATGATTCCCTTAAAATGGAAAAGGAAAGAAAAGGAGAAATTTTTTGTGCACCGCGGGCGGTGCACAATGCGCGCACCGTCCACGATGATTGGCTCACGTGAGGTTGAGACACGATGTGCGGAAAAAAAAATTTCTCTTTCAACTCCATGCGTGAGTCAATCACCGCGGACAGTACATGAACCGGATAGATGTGGGTGCATGGACCAGGCATGGAGAAGATTGTTATTTCTCATTGGGTACCTTATCTTGAACATAGCAATAAAGGTATAGGCATTGAAAGAAATTACTTGTATCATGGGTTTGATAAACGACGAAGAAATTATAGCAGTTCCCACAAGGGTTTTGATAGCATAATTGTATTTTCCAATTTAATAAGATTTTTTGGTAAATCCAAGATGATAAGATTTGAATATTAGACTTTTTAGGTATGCTTTATCAAGTATATATCAAGGCACGAATCACAAAACACCTGCTTGGGCATGGGCTTTTGGCAATTGCATTAGTTATTGTCAAATGCATAAAGTATCATATACTAAAATATTTCTAATACATTATCCATATTTTCTATAATCTGTTATGTTATAATCATCATGCTTATCATATTATATTTATATTTGTATAATATAACTGTATTGCATGGAATTACATTTCTTTGATAGAAAGGAAAGCATGTCCATCCACACTGTAATGTTCCAAGCCCAAATATTTGAGGGTACACATCCAACATTCCAATCTAGAATCTCTAATTGCTAAGCATTATAAATAATATATATATTTTGGATTTAGTGTCCCAAAGTTGGCATGTGATAAATAGGCCGCCCCTTGGTTTTATAATACAACATTTAGATGAGGGGTATAATCTAAAACGGTTATAATTAGTATAAAGAACGGGCATAAGGCTATCTCAAGGTAAATAGTAGTAGCTATATCAACAGAACTTGGTTAAATTTTAAGTAATCAAAACTATTGAAAGCTTAGAGGGTCATCAAAATAGAATAATTCAACCATTCATGATCATATCATCTTAAAGCACGGCCCCAATTTATCTGGATAATTTATCGCCCAAAGTTTAGAACGAAATTTTATTATTACTATTGTTTTCTTGTTTTCCATTTGTCCGGACAGAGGAACCAAAGAATTCAAAGACCTCTCTCTCTCCACACCAATGCTTTCTAGATGACAATGGTATCCCTCCATTAAGCACTAACAAATAATAGCCGAAAACTTCAGTGCGTCACACAATCCATAGCAATCACCAAAACGCATATAAATGAGCTGGCCAAAATATGCATGCATACACAAGTAGCACCAAATTAATGGTTAAAAATACTGCAGGCCATCCCAATAAAATGATTTAGATGTAGTATACAAATGTTACATTCTTTTAATGGTCTGTGTACCTGTCTTTAAAATGCGAAGTTTTAAGTCTGATTCATGAAAGCCTGATATAAATTGTCTTAACAAAACAGTACTTGGCCAACTGGGTCTAGAATCAATGCCTAGGCCATCATGAGCAATCAACCATCCAGTTCAAAATTGAAGTATTTGTAGAAGGGGTAAAAAAAAAAGGAAAAGAGAAATGATAGGCCATAATCAAAGTCAAAGCATTTTATACAAAATTTTTCATTGATAACTAAGCAAAAGTTGCAAACCTCCCCAACAAATGATTTTTCCTCTTGCCACATACACAATTATCTTGAGGGTCATTTTACATGTAGAGATTAATAGCACCACCACCAGATTATGACCAACCTGGCCTAGGTGTCTCACGGCTCATGCTAGTCATGCTGTTATCCATCTCGAACGCCAAAGCAGCCAAATGTGTTTCGGCGGTCATTTACATAAAAAGGTAAGCTCTCCTGGTCCATTCATCGAACAGCAAGCGTAGGGCTTCTATATATGAAGAATTCATCGATGAAAGTGGTCTCGAGAGCAAATCAGCACCACATGTGCAAGCTTCACTGTGTGGACCTCTAAACAAAAATGGCACTCAAGCAAATCACTTGAATTCTTCGACCGCAAAACCATTCTCAGATCGGAAAACTGGGATTCAGCTTTCGAGCACAAGCAACCTAGCTCTCTTTTGTAATTCACTGAGTAAATTTAAATTTATCGCATGGAAATCCTTTTGGCAGCTCCATCTCTCAGTAGCACAAAGCAGATCCTTGATAAAATCTGGAAGCTCACCTTCACTTTCATGCTTGCGCTTCCCATAACCAGCTTCAAATTCACTTGATTTTGCCATGGCAGTTTGAAGCACAGAGGCAGGTATTCCTGGATTTCCAAATATGTTAGTAGTTTTGACATCTGAGAACTAAATAACAGCTTTAAGAAAATAAAAATGCAGCCAGTCCTCTTAAATCATGCAAATGATAACATTTCTTATAGATGATAGCTAAATTCTCATGATATTTCATCTTATCCTTTCAGTGAAACATGATAAAAGGATGACACTCGAAAGGAAACAAGATGAAATAAAACAGTCATTTGGGAAAAGAATACCAGCCAAACGAGCAACATTAACACCATAGCTTTGGGCATGAACCAGGAGTCAGTCTATAAAGAAAGTAACTTCTTCCAATCCGCTAACTCCCTTTCCAACTTGGCAAGCCATATGACACAGTGACACCTATGTACACATGATGCATTAGAGCTAGAAATTTCTCCAGTGGATGCATAAAGAACTCGTAATACAGAAACAAAAAGTGTACCTTGGTATCTTTCTCATATTCTACAGCTAAACGATGATAATGAGTAGAAAACAAGCCTCGACACTCTATCCGATGAACAAGATATTCTAAAACAGATGCGCTGTCAATTGAATAAAAGACCAGGAGAAAATCATTACTAAAAACTGCATACCACAGAATAAATATTGAGAAAAAAACACATTAGAAAAATGTGGAATTTGCTTGATGAATGCTGTTGACACAAAGCAACTCTCTAGCATCGATAATTGGTACTCACGCAATAGCTTGTCCATCAGAAGTCGATGTTCCCCGACCAAGCTCATCTAATGCCACTAGAGAATTGTGGGTGGCAGAAGACTGCATTAAGTAAAAATACAAAAATATGACATGTGAAAAAAATGATTCCTCATGATCTAAACAAGCACCAAGGACTTCCAGATTTTAAATATCAAGCATGAAAACAAGCCACAGACATTTCGCATTTGTACTTCCAGAATAAAACGCACCAGCATTGAAGCAGTCTCTGAAAGTTCCATCAAGAATGTGCTTTGGCCAGCCATAATATGATCCCTTGCACCCATTCGAACAAAGATGCGGTCAACAGGAGAGAGCTTAAAGCTTTCTGCAGGAACATCTGCTCCAAGCTGGGGAAGAGAAACTGAAAGTGAAGAGAGGGTAAACGAGTGACAATGAATAAACTCAAAAGCAATATCTTACCTGTGCCAAAATCACAGACAAGCAGACTTGGCGAAGTAGAGTTGATTTACCACCCATATTCGGGCCTGTGAGAAGGATAAAGTTGGCATGCCCTGCCCCACCAATACTTACATCATTGGGCACAAAAGAACCCTTGCCTAAGGCATCACTTCGGAGAATGGGATGTCCCAGACTTTTAGCAGACAAACATGGAAGTTTATCATCTGAATGGCATCGTTCCATAATGACTGGGCGGCATGCCGGTCCCTCATAATAGTCACTTGCAATTGCCAGACTAATTAAAACATCTAGCTCTGCATCATGCAGCACACGGCATGGTCAGAAAATGATATGTTATAAAGGACTAAAGATAGCAACTTTTATTAGCTCTAACATGAACTGCTTTCTTACTTCTTGTATGATCAACTGTTAGAAATGAGGAAACTGTTGAACACATAATGAATCAAACTTGATTCGAGGTTAATAATCGAAAAGAGATGAAAAAGTTGTCGATATACTGATAAGACAGACTAATACAAACATTCAGATATTAATCCAATTTAAAATGAGACCATCCTAATAATATAAGTTCCCATAAACACAAGTTTCTGGTAACTTAATCAACTTAAGGACATATGGCCCTGACTACTTGATGGGTATGATCACATAGCCTATTTTGTTGGGACAGCCAATGAACTCAATTTTACAGTAAAGAATATGCATGATTCCTTTGAAAAGAGTTGCAAAGAAACTTGTTACTTTCAAAGAAACAAAAGCATTATTTTATTAGAGACATTTGAAACTTGAAGAATTAAGTTTGTTAAACAATATATGAAAATGTTCTGACTGTAATTAGTACAGAAAAATGCATCAGGTAAGTTAGAGGTGCTAAGGGCTTGGATCTTAATTAGTATCATAACAAACCACCATCCTCCACAGCCAATATCCTCATTGGCCCACTCTGTGGTGGCTATACTCTGTTCTTGATAATTATTCTCATGCAAATAGCCCTTTATTTACATTGGCTGCACTCCAGTTAATAGGTAGTCATTTCCATAGGCAGCTTTAAATCTGACCTCTTTTCTTTCTCTTTTTCCATACCACATACTCCGAGTTGTCATTTACATTTCTTTCTTATTGCGGATCAATGAAGATTTCAAAGATTTTATGTCATTCAGAAAATTTGAGAACAACAATTCAGCTTTTTTAACCTAGAAAACATAATACGAGGAACATACTGCCAAATACTAGGAATTCACCAGAACAAGAGGTAGGTCATACAACCAAAGAACATAGATGTTCAAGTGGGGAGATGAACGTACAATGAACTTCATGGGTCAATGGGCATAATGGATCCTTGCCACTTGAAGGAAGAAAAACCAGAAAGTGAAACTAGTAGGGGCCTGTTTCGATATTGTTACACGAACATCCTGCAGGAATTAGGCCTGCTAGCCCACCCAACTCGCATCTTCTCAGGGCATGCCCATGTCCCAGCCCAAGTCCCAGCTTGTGGACTTGTTGATCCATAGGAAAGAAAAAAATATCGATAGGTCTGTTTTTCCTCCCATAAAATTCAGACTGGAGGTGTTGGGTTGATATGGGCAATGACTAAATGAGCTGCCCAAGAATCCAGCAAGAAATTCAGCCCAATCTTACTCGATTACCCAAATAGGCCCTAAGGTGCACAATAGGAACTTGAAATTTGAGTAAAATTTTCATCTCGTATATGGTAGCTGAATGTTGAAAACTAGGTCAAACAAATGTTATGGACAATTTTAACAGAATGATACTATGTTTCCTTTGATCCAGTTATCAAAGACCTATTGAATTCAAATTTACCCATGTTTTATGATGCCTAAATCATGATCAATGAAGTGCATCTTCAATTTATAAGCCCTATCATATATATTTTAGAACACCAGCACAATAGATATCAGTCAGTTTTCTGCCGACTCAATACATAGTCTACACTCTACAGAGCTCTAAACAATATTATTTTTGGCTTGCTTCCATTCTTGAAGGTGTAGATCAACCTCAATGGTCGGATCTTCGACTTAAATGAGCCGTCTTATTTATAGAATCAATAAATATTTTTTCAAAGGTTTTGCATGATGTATAGATCACAGACACACACATACATCCATTATTCCTTTATCTGCCACATTAGGAAATGATTGAATCAGTGTAATGTGTTAGCCTTGAGAATTGAAATATCCTCCATGGAACTGAACTCTTCAACTTACTTCCTCTTAACATCTCATCTGGACTGTCTTACACTGCTAGATATCCAAGTATTTAAAAATGAGAACTTTGAAGATAGTGCATATATAGTCCGCATTCAAAGTCTTTTAAATTCCCCAAGTGCAAGGCAGAATCGTGTCTCTTCAGCTCCTAAAACTTATATCTGAATTAAGGGTATGCATTTAGCAATAACCAACCCATCAAGGGGTAGATTCCAACAAATTACTGAATTTTCTTTCTAATTGTTAGTCATCAGAAATGCGGTATTGTCAATGACGGGTGTACTTTAGAAGGACCTACACTGAAATGAGTGACGAAATAAGAGTGATGAATGAGTTCTAGCCTTAACTGGTGGGAATAAAATGTGAGAAATATATTAGCTTACATTGCATCCGATGTTGATAGAGGCCCAACCAAGGAAAACTAACATATCCATGCTTTATTTGCATGCCATAACTGTAAGTTCTGGAAACAGAATGAAGAAGCATTAATACTTTATTGTGGCATAACTTATACCAGTGACCATCACTTCAACACAGGACAATTTGATGTAGCCTACTTTCCCTCTTAAAATGCTATCAAACATCCGAATACTGCTGCTTCATGGGATAAATCAAAGTTCGTCTATTCTTCATATTTCTTTGGTTGTTATTGAATATATAAAGATTTGATCACTTAATTGGACATGTTAATAATGCAGTGCAATCTTTCTACATCAAATCAGTGAGTTCTTTAATTTGCTATAGTATTCTTAAAAGAATATTAATGGCATTCCACTTTTTGTTTTTAATTGAGACAAAACCATGAAATTCAGAAAGATTACGAAATAAGAACCAAATCCAAGAAAGTCCTGTAGCAAATCCATAATGGTAAGTGAATGTATCATGTGAGAAATAGCAGTCAGTGCATAGCTATTATGCCATTTGAAATGTGATTGATTATGCATGATGCTTGGATGTAGAACGTGTACAAAGAGTGCATACCAATTAATATATTATTGGTAAACAAAGATACCTGCAGTTACAGAAACCAACTGTCTCCACTTGCTATGATGCTCACTGAAATACTTAATCAACCTTTGAAGAATGCCTTTGAGCTTAGATTCTTTATCCGCCTCAGCTTGAGAAAGCTCTGACAAGAACTCCTTTATTTTTGGTGTCCAGTATCTGAAATACCCCTATAAGCGCCGAATTCAAAAAAGAAATAATCATGTTAGTCCCTTTCATAAGGAAAATTAGCCCTATTAAGTGGCATCCTCTAATAACAATTAATACAACCAACAGGAGTAGCAAATTTAATGGATGATTATATAGAACAGATTATGAAACATTCTGACCATTTTAATGAATCTTTAATTAGAAAAGAATATATATTGATTCTTGCGCAAGTTCAGTCATCAACTCATGAGAGGACTATCCTAGGAAAAGCTATTCCACAATATGCATGTTTTTCCCAACAAGAACATCATGAAACCAGTCACAGAAAGGAGATTTGTTGCCAAGTGATGGAATCCAGCCAAACAGCCTATATGCATGCAAAGTGCGATCACGACATCCGAAGCATTCTTTCAGTGTTATATCCATAGAGGACTTAAAAGATTTGGATGGATCCAAACTCAACAGAGAAAAAAGAAAAGGCTCGGTCCAAGCACATCTGAGACTCATTCAACAGGAAAGTTCTGGACTAAATAAGAATTTATTACTACTACGGATCATATTTAATGCATATAGAACAGTGAACAATAACAAGGACATAATTAAGTATGACTATAAGTTAAAACCCCTTCATTGTGCTTTAAAACACTAGTTAATGTTTAGTAAGTAACAGGCCATGACTAGGGAAGTTTAAAGTTTCAGTTCATATACTTGTTTAGTTGCAATGGAGCTTTGCATCAAGCATGCAGTCTCTTTAAGAAAATCCTATCGTCACTTAGCTCTTGAAGTGTTTAGGTTTTATATCATTAAATTAAATAATAGTTGTGATACAAGAAAGATCAATCGTGTGTTTGGATAGTCATTCATAGTTGATGAAGTTGATGATAAAAGGAGAAGAACTTGCGAGTGCTAGACAGAAGAGACAGAACACTATTTATTCCTTTTAATTATAATGGGGACTGTTGATAATAAGTTAATAACAATGCATGTCAAATAAACTTCATATAAAAAAAGACTAGGAGATGGGAACTGCTATAGTAAAGAAAGCAGAGTGAAAAGAAAAAATGATGGCAGTTTCCATATTTCATCTTATATTGATTAATATTCCAACATCATCATACCAAATTCTTATCCACTTCCGTAACTTGGATCCTACTTTCTGCAGCAATTACCATACATCCTTCCAGCAAAACCAGGAAACCAAGAAGATCTGTTGCTGTTTCTCCCAAAGGGTCTGTTTGGATGCACCTAAAACCTTGGCTTTCATGGGAACAACAAATCATGTAGTTAAAATTTCTAATTGCTGTTGGAATCCTTTTTGGTGTGAAATAAGCATTCCAAGGGAATTTTTTAAAAATCTATTCAAACTTTCCAAGAATTTTATCTTTTACCTATGCTTCTTGTGCACGAAGGCTCACACCTCACCCTATTACAGAAGTACAGTCTATCTACCTTCTCTTTTCTTCACCAATACAGCCTCCACCCTCCAACACAATTATTTACTATCTCCATGTCAGGTCATAGTGGATCCAACCAAAAGTCGATGGAACCGAACCAAAACCAAGACCCGAGCTGGCCGACCGGCGGTATGAGTCAGTACGAATCCGTACCGGACTAGACCAGCACGAACCGACACAGAAAAAAAGAAGGAACCGGAAGGAGGAAAAGAGAGAAACAAGGGAGGGGAGGGAGAGGATGGCCGGAGGAGGAGATGCCAGCGGTCGCCACAAGCAGGCTGCCGGCTTGCTCGAAGGCGGCCAAGGCCTCTGCTTCCTCCATCAAATCACGGGTGAGTCAAACCGATGCAGAGCTGGGTTGGTTCAGCCCTATTTTTCAAAACCACCCCTGAACCATCCATATCGAGACATACTATGCCGTACCATATCGAACCAAAGCATACCAACCTGTACTGAGATAAAGATTAGAAAAAAAATGGTTTAGCTCTGTTTGCTGAACCAGACCAAACTGCCCGATTCACCCCATACCAAGCCAGACTAGCCACCGACCAGTATGGGTCCCAATACCAATTCTGCAAATCTTGGGTGAAACATAATAAGAGAGGAAGAGTGATAGGCAAAATATCAAGAGATTATGATTTGATGTTTTGTTAGGTCAGCAATACAATAAAAAAGAAAAGGTCAAATTAGTTAGAAAACTGTTATTTTCAATATAGAATAAGATCATTTTGCATACAGAGGAAAGAATACAAAAGTAAAAGCATGTATGTACTAACACATGTATTATATAGATGGAGCAACTGAATAACTGATGTTGCACGCATAACCAATAATAATACGAACAACGACAACAACAAATTAGTAATAGTAACAACGGCGGCGGCGGCGGCAGCAGTAGATATTAGCTATTATAGAGAATCTTAGTTGTTAAATATGGAACCGAGAGATTTTTTCCCAAAAAAAAACTTATGGTTTACAAATATAAACACAATCTGCTATAGAATACTTGCAAGATAATAGTGAAGTATATTTCATATGAAATAGCCAGACAACAGATCTCTAATCTCACAGCCCTCATCTAGATATGCATCTGAATACCATGCCTAAAGTATTGGGGGAGAAGTCAATCAATAATGATACAGAAAATCTATTATTTAAAAACCATAAAATCATATTATGGATAACATAGTACCAGTCGGTCAGATGTAATACATTAAGATTTTAATTTACATACCTTCTTTGATGATTGTAACTCATAGTCCCTAGGAACAGCACCCCTCAAGCTCTCAGGTACCTCAAGTAGATACAAGTCTTTCCCAACAGTGACATAGTTTATCTGCAAGGATTGTTAAATTCAATACAAGCGAACAAAGGTCGACCATTGACTGTGTAAACAAAGTAATATTAACCATATTATACCGATGCATCTCCTAGCAACTTGCGTTGCTCCTTCAGGTACCTTGTCAGAGCAGATTCAATCTCTTTCACTGTTTTACATGCAAGATCATATTCAACGTCACCTCCTTCATGAGGTATAATGCGCCCACTGCGATCAGCTTCTGACCAATCAAAGGCATCCTTGAAATGACTAACAAGTGAACACATGTCTGGAAGCCCTTTGCCTACAAACAATAATTTAACGGTATGGATGGCGCTTGACAAGTCTATACTGGAATATCAAGTAATAAAATAAATGCTCCGTGTGCTGCATGTGAGGATAATAATTCACACCTCGTGTTAATAAATAATGGAGCAGACTAGATTCTGTAGTGCTTAGTATAGTACTAAGGGAAGAACATGCTTGGACCATTAACTGGCAACCACGGAGAGCAGCAATAAAATCTCGGAGTTGCTTCTTTGCTGCATCCTCGTAAAGAACCACTCTGTTGGAATTTCTTCCATTAGCCCCACTGCAATTCATCCAAAATATGTCATGCCGCCATCTTCATCATCAAACCAAACTTCAAAATCATTTAAAGTTAACAATTATTTGCAAGCAAAGCTTAACTCTAGTTACAGCTTACTGAACTATCAATTCATGCATTCTGTCATAGGAAGAAATTTGGATAAGAAAGACAATGTATAACCTAAAACTTGTGTACCAACAACCTTGAATGAGTGGTTTAGAAGGATCCAAATACTGGATTTTTATTTACATACGTTTGAAGATGTATAAACTATAAACTATAAATCATGATCAACTGCTTGGGTTTTTGAGTATATGTGCCCTATCATAGCAAATAACTTTCATGGCCCATTGTTGTGCCTGTTTGATGCATATAGGAAACCTCCAAGACATGTGATATTTACTCTAGGTATTCTTTATAGACTAGATTATTATTAATGGATCAACCTCAATTAAGAATGTTCATAAATCACTTTGCTTTGGTAGGATTGAGCCTCAAACCTTTCAGAAGCAGTCAACCCCTGTATAAACCACACACATGCACGCATGCACACATGCAAACATGAACACATGCACAAACCAACAAGCACAAGCAGCAACACCGCCAACCGACCCACTGGCACACCACTCTCACATGCATGCACAAGCACACGAAAACACGCATGCATGCGCACAAACTGACCCAAAATCTTAAAAATTGGATTTGAGCCATGTCCTTCATAAGTGAAAACAATGATGGGTTATCTTAATTGGGGATATATTGTTAACTGTCATCTACAACAATTCCAAAAACTTACAAACAAATATTAGGTGGTTGGGAGAGTACATAACTATGCATCACTATACAAAACGAGTGGTACAGATAGATAAGCATGCTATAATGCACGCTTGGAAATATTGAGAAGAAGAAAATGCTTTGCACATGTTAAACAACATAAGAAAATTTCAATGGATTTGACTGCCTCTACATCAAATGTCAAATAAGAACACTACCAATAAAACTGTACTTTGCAACCACCTATCCATCATAAGGTATATAAAACACATTTGACTTCAAAGCATTTCAAATGTCATAAATCATTTTTAGCACAATTTCTGATTAGTTGGCTTGCAATTGGTTTTACACTGATTAGCTTTGGGCTAAAATCCTATCACTAGATTTGCAGTAAACTTTATGTATATAGTACAAAAGCCAAAAGGAATTTTGATTGATCAATACTTGTATCAGTAAGAACTAATAAGTATATATCAGTGACAAGTTAACTGACCAAAATAGCATTTGCCCTTCTCTAAATTTTGGGAAAAGCCAAAGGTTTAATTAGTCATCTCAGTATATTTGTAAAACCCTAATAATATTTGCTAGCATCGATATGCTAATCCATTTTTTACGACATGTACCATCTATAGACATTCATATTTACATCCATACATCCATATGTGGACAGGAAAATAAATTTAACATCTTAACACATGTTGACAAGTCTTCTTGAAATGTAACGTCATTTATAGACTCATGTTAAAATTGTATTCAAAATAAACAAGAGAATATTTAAAATAAACAACACAAAAGTATTCTTTACCATTTTCATGTCACTACTATTGTATAATTGTCTTATTTCTCCAATTTAATTGCCAGCAAAATGAACTGACTTTTAAATATGACATCAAAGGACTACCCACAGAACAGAGAGTAGGATGAGTAAGCTCATGGTCAACGATGGTAGAAGATCACGAAGAGACTAACTGGGACAACCTTACATCAGCATCGAAGCATGCATAATTTCCTGGAGGTTGTCTATATCATGCAATAGAACTTATGCCTAACTGTCCATGTTTGTAATGATGATATATACTACAAGAATATGCATATCCATAGTTAGAGTAAAAACATCTAAGTGATCCACTGATCAATCACTAAGATTGATCCCTGAATGGCAATGACGGTTAAAAACATGCTTCAATAGATTGGTGCATTACTCATGATTCATCCACAAATTTTTGCTTGCATACCATCATTCATGGTATGACATTATACTAAATGGAGCAGAAAAAAGTCGTACTGGGAAAACAAAGCTTTCTCTTTAGCAGATTTTTCAATAGAAATTTACAGACTGTAGAGTAGCTACACATACCTAAGCAAAATCATAGTACTACACATAGAAATTTGTGTAATCTTCGCACTTTGTTTGACCAAAAAATTATGGCTCTTAAATTTCCTCAAAATTAACATGTAATTATCCAGATAACCTTTACTCGAACAAGAAGGAATGTCTCTGGCAGCTTCTTCTGCACTAATATATCAATGTAGCACAAAACTTGTTTGTGATGGCTCCAGATAATATTACAAGCAAGGATAGAGGTACCAGCCATGCACGTCTCTGCTGGCAATACATGATGTACTAGCATGAAACCAGCAACCAGAACAACCAGATACTTGTTCCAGGTCAAACTGATTGGTACACAGCAGTATTAACAGCAAATGCCAATAGGTGCAGAACCACTTTACCTGTCAATATGTTGATAAGAATGTATCAAGATTTAAGTGGCATAAACCCTTCTCTTTCCCATCTTGGTATGCAGGAGGGGATTTTAGCTGTGGAGAGCCTGACCCAAGGTACACCATACCATACCAAACCAGCAGTACAGGGCATACCATAGCATACTAGTTCAATACCGGTACATGGAACGAGGGCATACCAAGTTGGTACGCCAAATCAGCCCTGTACTAGGTGTACCAACATAGTGACAGGATGGCACCAGTATAGGGCCCGTTACTGAGCCAGCATATCTTCACCTAGACTAAGTTTGACTTGCACAGATCAAGCAAAGGATGGCAAGAAGCAAGCAAAGCCAACAATACATATTTACTGCAATTGCCCCTTCCACCCATTTTTGGTAATTTCTTTAATCAGACAATACCATGAGTAGTACCACAACAGGTCACTCCAACAGTGTCAGAACTATTTCTGTGAGAAACACAACATGAACCTGGTAATCTACAAGGTTGTCTATGACCTTGTCAGACAATCAAATGTGACAATGAAGTGAGGATAATCAGGAATTGGTGTACATAACAATAAGTTAAAGTTTAACTAAAATGTTTTTCATAGTGTTTGATGATAAATTTCACCAATATTTGACTTTTGTTGCATTTATATACATATTTGTACTGACTAAGGCCAGATGACTGCAAGAAATAACATTTAAACACATCAAACATGGCAGATCTAACTAAAAAAGGTTTAAACAATTAAAATTTAAACAAGTTCATAAAACCCGATGCCGAGCCATAGTTAGTCATGCCACAGGCCATTCCAGCCTGTCAGTGTCAGCAAGGCATGTGCTGCAATACATGCTTCGTCAATCAATGAACAGCATAAATATTGGCACCAGCTTGGAAGTTTATATTTGACTTCTCTTGAAGCATGCGGAATTGAATGATACAAAGAATATGGAATATACCAAGCAAGTTCATTCAAGAATTGAAAAGAAATACTAAAGATAACAAAGTCAGAAACCGACAAAAGTTTGCATGATTCATCACTGCCGATGATGTGAATTAAAGGCACCCCAGAGTTCATGCTTAGCACAAAAAAGTGAGTACAATTTCTGTTACACTTTCCCTATTGCTAATAATTGCACTATTTTTCCAAGTCCAAATAGGAACCGTTTAAACCAAGGATGAAATTAGTATGTTTCAATGGTAGAAGCCGAATTTTCATAATGGAGCCACCCAAAACTACCAACAACCCATCATACAAGAGTGATACCATGATACTTAGGGCAACTTGGAAAATCCACAGAATTGGATGGAAACCAAAATGCAACTTGAAACAACTTGAAAGAATTAATTTGGATGATTTCTAAGGACATAAAAAGAGAGAAGATGAATTTTCCAGAAAAGGATATGGTGGAAGATGAAATTTGACTGGTAGTTTGCAAACAATTTATGTTTCATGGAAATAAAGATCATTGGTCATGTTATGTCTATTACAATGATGTGCTCCCAATGCATGATGAGTAGCTAATCTGAACTCTGTAAAACATCCCAAATGAAAACATCACCAACAAAACAAATATTTCCTCAATAGAAAATGATGGAAAGCACAGAACAAGGATATAAGTAAATACGACAACTGCCTCATTTATCAAAGATATTGTCAGAGGAAGTATGATAATTTTCATATAGCCAGAGATTCAATGTTACCAGCTAGCAAAGAGGCGTGCAAGCAAACGTTCCATGTCTGGAAGCCTTGATAATTCTTTTCGAAATTCAAGTGCAGATGAAAGACCAATGCCCTGATATCCAAACTTAATGTTAATGACAGAAACTTTGAACACCTAGAAATAATTATCATAACTGAAACAGCACAAAATAATGTGAATTTGAAGTTAAAGATATGGTTTATAGTGCAGATTTGGATCAGAGCGTCTTAACCAGAGTGGACAAAGGTCCAAATCAGACCAAACCTTCATGCAACTCATTATGAAGCACGAATTGATATTAATGTATGCTGATCCTCACTTTCACCTTCTATGAACCTTACTTAAGTGAGACATCGGTAGTAAGGGTCATCTCAAAGATCTTTCAGGCCATCAGTTCAGTTCTACTGTATCATATAAGAACTTTATGGATCTGAATAACACACGACAAAGAATTTTCCCTTCAACTTCACGTGTCCCTTCTTTATCATGACATTACATGAGAACTAGGCAATGACCAGAAGCTACTGCTTTGCATCTACATTTTTCTTTTACTTTTTTATTGTTGGAAAAACTAGAACATTGTTTAAAAAATGATTAAAATCTGATAATGATGAGATATATCACTTAATATAACCACAGCATACTAAATATTTATATTAGTCCTCTGAATTTTTTTAAAATATAGCATATAAAATAATATTAATAACAAGAAATGAAAATTGAATTCTACAAGTGAGCATTTTCTTCACAGGATAAAAAGAATAAATATCAACAATCAGTATCCCTCCATCACTCTGTCATTTATTCTTAAGAGCTAATGTTTAATATTCTTATCTACTATATGTATAAGTGTTGAGAAGAAATCAGTGTTTAATGTTCCTACTTCCTAAGGCAAGTCTACACATGAAAACTGCAAACAGAAAACCTCAAATTGCAAATTCCTCGGGTGAAGAGGCAGGGTAGGAGTAAGATGTATTTATTTATTAGGGAGTGTACTTTGTCACCTAGTAGGATTATCATTTACTGGAGTAGTTGAAGTAGGTGCTATGGTTCAAGCAGAGTTGGATTACCATTTACTATTTCACTCATACAAGCCTACCAGCTAGTAACACAAGGTCATGGTTTTTGATGAAATAAAAATCCTACAGTTGTTTGGTTTACAAGAATCAGTAAGAATTGGAATGGGAATCAAAACAGAATGAGAATGGCAGGCAGGGAACAGGAATCATGATTTCTATTCCATTGTTTAGATGCAATGAAGGAATGAACAAAAAGATATACCAATTCAATTCTATTATTTAATTTAGATAGCTATACATAAGAAAGTTATCAATTTTACATTATTTTATTTATTTTATTTTATTTTATTTTAATGAATATTGTTTTTTAGTATTTCTCTTTAATTCTTATGATTTATTATTCCTTATCCTATTTATTTTTATTTTATGCTTTTAATCTTCTTATTTTATTTGCATTAAGTATTTTATTTTGAAGTTTAACTTTTATATATTCATATTTTATGATGCTTTTTATTCCTTTTTATATTTTGTATGTTTTAATTAACATATTTCCTTATATTTTAATTTTCTATTTCTTGGTAGTTTAATGAGGTGTGCTATTGCTCTTTATTTCCTAAATTTTTCCATTTGAATATATTATTTTAATTGTCTAATATTTATCTACAATATTTTATTTATATTCAATACTATATAATCATGTATCTGTATATTTTTATAAATTCTTTTGTGTAGCATGCATTGCACAATTCTCATTTGTTAGTGATGCATAGTAAGCATTCAAGTAACATTTAATATAATATAACAATACACGTTACTTGATATTGTTATTATTTTAATATAATAGTACTTTTTTACTCAAAGATTAACTTCATTATTGACATTTTATTGTATATCATAATTATCAATGGTAACTCATAACAAATATATTATTTGTTGCTATTTTGTACCATAGATATTACCAATCAATTCATTTTCCAAAATATTATTCATTCCCATCCTCATGGGAATGGCTATTTCCTCTCATATGTGAGTGGAATCACCATTCTTTCAATTTAAGGAATGATGATTCAAAGAATATATGATTCCTGCATTCATTACCATACCTACCACTCGAATGGAATCAAAGATGGAATTCCCATTCTGTTCCAGCGCTCATTCCAGAGGACCAAATACGGCGCCAGTGTTCATTTTCAGAGGGAGTAAGCAAAGCTAAAGGCAGTTTGGTTAATATAAATGTGGGATGAGCTGCATGCAGTATCATAGTTATATTACATTATTCATTTCTATTTGAATTTTCTTGATGACATAAGTTTTCCTTTATTGCAGTCAGTGCCCACGAGGGTATTGCTTCAAGCTGGGTTGTCTCTCTCAGAATGCAGGCTTTGTTAATTCCTATGTAATATATGTTTGTTTTAACAAACAGGACATTTAATTGTATGACTCTTCATTATATTATGCCTATAGTAGTGGATCTCTGTATTTATTTAATATTTTATGTTTTACTTATCCAAATAACATCCAAACAAATTGATTAGGTTCTTGCTAGTTCAAATGAACATAATTTTTGAGCATTTCATATCACATTCCTGAGCTTCTTCTTCATCCTCTCTCTTGACCCTGCCTTTGCATTGCTCATCAGCACCTTTGCAGACAACGAGAAAAACATTACTTACCAATGAAGCCCCTTGGATGACTTTATGGCCTTGGGCCTAGATGCTTCACCAGCTGCAGAAACTACCAAGGACTTGGCTTCACAAACAAAGATCTGGAGAAATCCTCACAGTCCAAACAGGTTGGCATGCTCTTGGTGTTTAAGTTATCGCAGGTAAAGATTTTATAACAGTTTTATTCTACTTTAGGTAGGTTTGGCAAGTCTTCACAATCGTTAGTATCTAAGATGTATTAAAACCCTTTACGCATAGACTTGGCATTTGTAACTTCTACATTCTTCACACTTTTGTTTCTATCTTGCATTAAAGAAGCTGTTAAAAAAATGGCCTTGCAAACTTCTTTACAATAAGAATCGAGCCCTTCGTGAGCTTGTAATCCAAGATTTATAAAGGATTCAAAAGGGCCTACACATATGATACCCCACCATTGTGTTACTAACTTCAGTTTACACAACAAAAATTGGAGGATTTCATCTTTCTACAGTGGTATGGTTCATCATTTGAAGCTGTCACTGATTCAACCTAGGTGCATCACCACCTATCCACCTGATCTTTTTACATTCTTATTATTTTCTTCAATTTATCTTTTCCCACTTTTCTTGCAACCATTCCCAATGTGCATTTGAGAAAAAAATAGACATGAAGATACATTATTAAATCACATAATGGAAAATTGATAATAAATTTTAAAATATTTAATGAACAAAATGCATATAAAAAGAAATAATTAAAAAAATAGAAAAGAAAAAGTAAGAGAAAAGATCAAAAGGAAAAATTGAACTATGTAATGACGACCAAGCAGTTTCACCAAATATTTCTGTATTTGATGACAACTAACCAGTTTCATCAAATATTTCTATATTTGCTTTGCTCAGAAAAGGTAAACTGATATCAAGCATTTTGAATTTCATGATGGGCTTTTATGACATTCTATGGCATTACATTCTATATTTGTCCATAAAATGGCTAAATCACAGGAAAATCTGAACTCGGTCATCGTTACAATGGTTAAAACAACTTTGTCCACGTAACATCCACAATCTGTTACTCTAAGACATGGTGCAAGTGGATCAGATAGATCTAGATCTAGATCTAAACAAAACCCAAGCAACCTCGACTGGATCACTAACGGAAAAAGCGCTATTCAAAATTTACTAACATTTCCAACATATCAAATTGGCGCTTATATAAAGTTTGGTTGACAGAAGTTAATGGCCCATCAGAAAAACTTTGATAGATGCAATCAATCAAAACCTTTTGGTTAAAAAGGAGGGCAGGAGGGAATAGAGAACAACCTGTTGGATAGAGGGGAAAGGGGAGCCCAACTTCTGCAAAGATTGAAGAGGAAAGAGAGGATGTAAGTCAAGATTCTTTTTCTCAGATTTTGTGCCCAAAAAGATTTACTAAGATTCATTTAGGGTGCGTTTGGTTGCACTTTTTGATTTTTGATTTTTAAAAAGTACTTTTTATTTTTTTGATTTTTGCTATTGAGTAAAAGCAAAAAAATAAAAATATGTTTGGTAACTACATTGCTATAAAGCAAAAGTAATATTTGGGGATGGCAAGTGAAGAGCTCGACGAGAGAGAAGGGTTCAAAAAGAGAGGGAGAAGAGAGTGGGAAGATGAAAAGCTCGACGAGGGAGAAGGATTCGGGCTCTTTACTTTTTCATTTGATGTTTTAGATGTGCAAAAGCGCAAAAATGTAAAAAAGCAAAATTTGGAAAGCAAAAAATTTTTGCTTTGTATATAAAGCAATTATTTTGATTTTTTTATTTTGCTTTTTAAAAATCAAAAGAAAAAAAGTACTTTTTGATGGCTAACCAAATGCACCCATAGTTTAAATTTTGAATATTTAATAATAGTTCTTTCAAAACAAAGGATAGGAGGGACATGTGGGATTAGGATATGAAAGATTACTAGAGAGTGCAGGCTGCAGGGTAATGATCAGAGGGAAGGAACAACTAGGAGATGAAACTTCACAACGTACTTGAGTTGTGAGAGCATGAAACTTTGATAGTTTGATTTAAAGGGATTATTGGAATTTGAATAAAGTTACATCATTGTGGGCTTCCTGCAAGGACCTACAAAGGCATGTCTTTAGTCCCATATGGGATGTAAATTGAGGGGAACTTGGGTATTTAAGAAAGGCCAAGGACCCCTAATTACAATCTTCTAGCTAGCCTTCTTGGACAATGTCTTAGGTTATTACAATTGGTATCAGAGCTGACCCATAACTTAGCCCATATGCTGCCAAGGGATATTACGGTATGGGCTCTTTTGGGACTACTCATAAGCTATCATGTGTTTATGATTGGACCCTTCATCTGGCAAGGATGCCAAGGTTGAATCAGGGAGAATATGTGAAAATCTGCATGGGTGGGTCATTTATTCCCTGTAGGGTGCACATTTGGGAGTTCTTGAATATTTAAGCATGCCAAGAACAGCAATTAATAGTTTCTGGCTAGCTCTTCTTGGGAAAGGTCATAAATCACTGCAAATGGTATCAAAACCAACCCAACCCACGGCCCATGTGTGGCTAGGGAAAACTGTAGCACAACTTTTCTAGGGCTAATCAGGAGCTAGTTGTGGTGTTTCTGCTTCTAATTGGACCTTTCCCTAGCAAAGACACTAGGGCTTGAAAGGGGGGATGCGTGAAGACCCATGCAGGCATGTGTTTAATCCTACATCAAGTGCATGTTGGAGAGATCTTGGGTATTTAAGCAGGGCTAAGGACCCCAAATTACAACATTCCAACTAGCCTTGTTGTTGAGGTCCAACATCATTATACCTCCACAGTTCCACGGTTCCACCATTTCTTATAAGCAAAATTAGGAAGACACAAAGTACAAGTGTAGCAAAGAGTGATAGAAGATGTATCACTCATTTCCTTGTCTCTAGATGGAGTGCATAACACTTTCGGCCTTTCAGGGGAAAATTGACAAAGAATCGTGCAAAGAACATTCCCAAATTCAAGCTTATATTTAATATGGAACTAGAAAAGCATTTAAAATTTGGTCTATATTTAGAACAAAATAAGTCAACCATTGCATAGGTTTTGAAGATAATCCATCAATAATACAAGTAGGAACAAGGTTCGCCATACCGATCGGAACCATATCGTATCATGTGTACCATACCCATACCATTACCAAACTAATATGCAGTCTCGTACCATAGCGACACTCAATATACCTCACCATCTCACACCATTCCATGTACCGACACTGTAATAGCATGGTACTGGTATTGGGTCCGATACCAAGACGCCAAACCTTGAGTAGGAACCATACCCACCAGCACTAACCGGCATAAGATAATTCAAACTTGACTAATCCACCCTAAGTTGTAAGAGATGTGGGAGACTTAGGTCTCAAATAAGGGGTAACAGATCACCATACTCCAAGCTGACATCCTCAAAGGTGCACTTTATGATGGCTACACTCTGGTCTAGGCAGTGCTTTCCGTATAGCAGCTCTCTCTAGCAAGTCTTAAATAAGGATAACAGATCACCATGTTCCAAGCTGACATCCTCAATGGTGCACTTTCTGATGGCTACACTCTGGTCTAGGCAGTCCTTCCATGCAGCAGCTCTCTCCAGCAAAATCAAACAGTTCTTTCTATATGATTGCTGCACTCTAATCACTAGGTAGCCCATTCCATGGCCAGTTGACATTAACCTTTCTTTCCTTTTTGCAAGTAGCACTTTTGACATGTCACCCCTTTACTAACCCACATTCTGGATATGGGATAAACTCTTCACTAAGCTTTATGACCTTCACCGACAAAACTGAAATGCATAGGTATTAAGTGCTAAGGACTTAGGACTTAACAAGGATTCTCTCAAGACACGCAGATAAGAAAGTATTAGTAATGTATCATAGGGCAAATAATATGAGCCAGCTCTTGAAACCTTATGCTTGAAAATTGTGCATTGCTAAAATTAAGGTATATGGAGCTAAACAGGGTGAAAGATAGCACAATATCCATGTTGACAACCTAATCACAATCAAATACCAACTTTGGACCTTATTCAAGAAACAAAAATTATTTAAGCATGTGATCATTAAGTGGGTTCAATACTACCAAAGAAATTTCTCAAAGCCCCATGCCCCCTTCCATCCCACTTCATTACCCAATTAAATAGGCCAAAAATCAGAATCCCAGCTGTGTGATCTAGCAAATTTGAGCAAGTCTTAAATGACCAAACTTTCTCCAACCAAACACTAAGATTTGTTAATTCAATTTTGCAAATTTCATATTCTACATTTAGTTTTAGCAAACTTCTTGGAGGCTTGGAGACATCTAAAAAAGAATGAGCCATCATATTTATGATTCAACCCACATCCATGATAGTAATGTCCATCAAACTGCAAGATACATTCATTAAAACGAAATATGATACCAATAAATGATCAATCTACCAAAGAGAATGTCTCTCTCAAAAAAGAACTAGATCACTGGAAGGGTGAAGGTCCAGCCATGGAAAAGTAAAAATCTGGTCCTACTAAAAGTGTATCCTACTAATCAAAATCAATGATCCCAGTTCCACGCACATAAAACAAACATGGGTGCATGCACACATTGACAGATTATATACATGCTCAACAGATAATAGCAACCATGGGCAACTTATTCCAACTAAAACCTATAAATCTATAATGATGTCCAAGTGACATTCTATTTATGCAGATGATGGTGGAAATAAGTAAAATGAAAAGATATGCTCCGATTATCAGAAAAAAAGGATTCTGCAATTAAACCTAAATTGAAAGCTCAAACTAGAGATGAAGTAATGAAGTCAGCTTACTGTAAATATGACAACTAAAACCTTGTCAAACTTTAGAGTTTAGATAATTTCCATTATATACAAAGTAGCAACAGATTAGGTGAACAGAGAAAAAGTAGAACATCGAAGTCAACCTGATCGGAGGTGTTCTGCTAAACAGCAGAATCAAATGGAAACTGTAAATTCCACATGTTTTGAGCCTGAATTTTGCAGTAGTTGGAGCTCCACCATGTCCAATGACAGACATCCAAACATTATGGGGTATGCACAAACTAACTGGAAAATGGGCAACATTATGAACATGCTTGGGAAAACTATCCTTTTTAATATTATCTTCCAAATGTGAATCACTAACATTATGGGATGCACAAATAAACTGGAAAATGAACAACACTATAAAATTGCACAGGGAAACCATCTTTTCTAATATTATTTCCAAATGTGAATTACTAACCTTCATAGCTGCAATGGCATCTTGACGTTCTAAAATGGACCTTGTATTATACAGTGGTCTAGCAAGCCATCGTCTAAGTAATCTTTTGCCAAATGCCGAAACGCAATGATCCAACTGTGCAAAGAGTGTCCTACAAGGAGGAAAATATCACATTAGTATGCTAAGATTGCAAAGTAAAACTCCAAAATCTATTGAAAGTTGTAAGTACCCTGAGGGACCTCCATTTCTGTTATTCTCCAATATCTCCAGGTTCTCGAGCGCTGCTGCATCAAGTATCATATATGAATTCTGAATAGTGCTGAAAAAATCTGAGCATGGAAGTGGCTCAAATTTAGCACAGTTAAGCAATGTTTCATCCAGAAATGCCTGCCTTAAATAAAACAGGCAGCCTCCAAGAGCAGAAAGGGCATATAATCCATCATTGCCTGCACTCACCAGCTCAGCTAACATATCTGGTAAAGCCAATGAATCATTCACCAGATTATCAAAATTAGCATAAATGCTGTCATTTGCTGATGCTGGTAGTCTCCTTGATAGGCTGCAATATTTTCTGACCTCACCAATAGTTTTCTCAGCATCCCAAA
The DNA here is from genome assembly GCA_000441515.1 of Elaeis oleifera. NCBI lineage: Eukaryota > Viridiplantae > Streptophyta > Magnoliopsida > Arecales > Arecaceae > Elaeis > Elaeis oleifera. The sequence goes on along the minus strand of KE505169.1, from coordinate 430,015 downwards.
ATTCTGTAAAAGGAACCAAATCATTAACTAAAGGTTCTTGTATTGCTCCGCAAGACTCTCTCAGTTTCAGGACTGAGCACTTTAGAAGGCTTTATGATCTCCACAGGCCTTAATTCAGATAATATTGAGCATAAACAGTGACGATCTGAATCATCTTCGAACTGTGAACCAAAAAAAAAAAGTAGTTCGTATGATAAGAGAAGATATAGTACTGAAAAAATTTTCAAATAATTATTCTTGAACTTGAATGGTAATGCATAACAGAGAGAAACAGAAATTCAAGGATCAGTAAGTCACAAACCTGTCCTATCATGAACTTGCTTGTGGAAACATCAACCACACAGAGACCTATAATTGTCTCTCCTTCCTTTTGGTTCTCAAAACATTGGCGATTTTCAGTAATCGACATTAGGTAAGAAGTATCAGGATTTGTCAATAGCGAATCTCCATCAGTCAGTGTTCCTTTTGTGACTATAGCACATATTTCACGTTTCACGACCTTGAAAAATAGAGAAATGTCAGTAATTAACTTATTTAAATGTATCACACATAAACTTATAGCATACAGTTTCTAAAAACAAAAGAACAAATGCGAAAAGGAGCATGTAACATGCTAGAGGAATAACATAAACAGTTCATCAAAAATATACAAAGTTGATCTAATGATATTGGAATTCACACTATCATTTCTTCCAAGTTCTTTCTTCTGTTTGGAGAGTGTGAAGTCAAGATACAGATTTTGTTAGGCATTACTGCACCTTATCTTTAGACCCCATCTCTTTACGACGAAGTTCAAGCTGCTCAGGTGTCTCTGTTTGTTCCACAACAAGAACTCGGTAACCCTACATTACCAAAGCATTCCAAACAAAGGAATTGTCAAATATAGCACTGCATTCTCAAGACTTCCTACAAAACATAAGAAAAGAAAACACATAAATGAGGTAAACTAGATCGAGATGCAAAAGCTAACCTTTCTAGCCAATTTCTCCAACTGCATCGAAAAGTTCTTTTCAGGAAAACCACAATGAGGCTGTTCTCCCTGAAAGTACAGGTAATTCGCCAGAAATTATATGAGAATCAAAAGAGTTTTATCTGAATTAAAAGGGCAGTAGTAACAAAAATAACACTTCAAAGACAGCCAAAATATTTGAAATATGAAAAGGAAATCTTCTTTCCTAGAATTAAGGTATCATAAAAACACAAATTCTAAGCAAGAAAAAATGTATAAAAAGAAAAAAAATTGCGGCAAGTATGGTCAATCCAGTTCATATATAACTACTGATTTAAACATCAACACAAGGAATAGGAAGCACAGATAGATTACTAAAGTGGCATGCACGACCATAATATAGAACTGTCCTTAACCATATACTTGGATGTAAAAGCCCATGCTGGAGCTTCTCCTACATTTTGCAGCTTTTGGAGGATTTATATCCATCATTTGTTACCATCAAGACAACCATGATCCTTATCTCGCCATGGCATCCATCATGCGTTGTACAAAACAAGAAGATTGGGTTAGGGCCAACAAGTAAATTTTTCACTCTTTACATAAGATTCCAAATCAAAAGTGAATGTTGTTTCGTCGAATAGTGTTATAATCATAGTTTGCCAAACCATCCCAAACCGGATGGTTCAGGATGTGCCGAGACATACCAGCCACAAATCGGGACAGGTCGGCCTTTCCAATCAGAACATCAGACGAGGAAGAGGGAAAGAGAGGGAAAGAGAGGAAGAGAGAAAGAGGAGAGGTGGAAAAGAGGCGATCGCCTTGTTCACGTCTGTGGAGCTGCGAGCTGCGATTTCGCCATCCGATGGCCACAGCAACCAGTTGAAGGCCCTGCGACAGCCTCTCCACCGGCTTTCCCTCCATTCTTTCTTTCCATCTCCCCTCTCTATCTCTCTTTCTCTCGACTGCAATTTAACAGAGGAAGCAAAGGCCTCAACAGCACTCCGAGCGTGCCCGCAGCTCACATGTGGCCACTGCTGGCATCTCCTCCAGCCACCCTCTCCCTCCCTCCCCCTTCTTCCTCTCCCTTCCCTCTCTCTTTTCCTCGTCTCCGATTCCTTCTTCGCTTTTGTATTGGTTCGTGCCAGTCCGATCCGATACGGACCCATACCGACTCGTACCGTCGGCCGACCGGCACGGATCCCGATATCGATTCCCCAAATCTTAGTCATAATAATTATTTTTTTAGTTAATGTAAATCAAGGTATTATGAACATTGTTTAATAGGATTCACCAAACTAATCAAGTTGAGACTTTACAACCATCCAAGGAGTAAGTGGCAACGGACAATTCGCTACAAATATAGTTATAAAGATGGTAAGCAAGGTACACAATGGAGGTAACATTTGCAGATTTATCTGTATCTGTAATAAGAACTAAAAGATATGTAGGACATCATCGAGAACAAAACTAGAATATATATAGTGTATTCAATAAGGGATTTTTCAAACTAAAAGAAAATCGAAACCCAAGTGTCCAAACAAAAATCAGGCATCATCAAGAAAATCCTGATACAAGTCCAAGAAGATCAGCTGAAGTGATAGGAAGCTTCAAGGGCATGGCAATATTGGTGTTGTAAAATGGTTGAATGGAAAAAAGTGGGGAATTCAAGTTGGTGTGCATGAGGTGCAAAAGAACAGGCTTAGTGAGTAAAAAAAATCCCAAAAGCAACCATGTCTAGAAGGAGACATGATGATTACAAATGCTTTTCATGGTATTCTCCATCAAAATTGAAGAGCTCAGTGCCCAATACCCCTCCCTAAATATTTGTAAATTCCCATGAAGATCTCTTTGGACAAGAGGATCTGCTGCAAGAACCTATATTCTTGCTTATAAAATTAAAGAAGCTCCAAGAATGAGAGAGAAGGGGGTGGCAGGGAAGAGCTTCTTCTGAGGAAAATGTTTCATCTCTTGCACATGTCCAAAATTCAAGACCTTCTAAGAAAAAAATTTCTTTCTCCAAAAAACAATAAAGCTAGCATCATTAAGTATCTTAGAGAAATATCAATGAACCTGATTAGGTTATACAGTCACACTTGTAACAGCCTAACAAGTCCTTTTAAATAAAATAAAAATTAAAATCCTAACACCAAGATTCGCAGACTCGGTGCTGAACCCATGCTGGCCAACCGGCAGTACGGATCGATACGGTTCCATATCGGATCGGACCGACGCGAATCAACATAAAGGAAGCAAACTGGGAGGAAAAGAGAGAAAGAGAGAGAAATAGAGAGAGGGGGCAAAGAAGAAAGGAGGAAGAGAACCGTCGGAGACGCCGTCGAACAGCCTCCAACTAGCCACCGTGACCGTCGGATGGCGCACTCCACGCGTGCGGCACCACAAGCTCGAAACAGGGGCATCGCCCCTGTTTCATGGCTATTTTTTTAAAAAAGCCCGAAATACTTGAAGCCGACAATCGATTTGCCGGCTTCACTGTTTTGACCTTTATTTTAAAAAAAATCAAAAATGAAGCAGACAAACCAATTATCGGCTTCACTATTCATCTTCGTTTTAAAAAAATGATGAACAAGGGTTGTTGCCCTTGTTCTGCAGCTGCAACTCCGCCCGTGTTGTTTCCACCGCCCAATGGCCATGGCAACCGCCCGACAAACATCGATGGCCCTCCGCCAACTGTACATCCTCTAATACGTCGCTCCCCCCTTTGAGCTCTCTCTCTTTCTCGCTCTTGTAAAAGCCCTATCGGACAATAATCGAACCACGAAAGCCCTCCGATGGCCGCAGCAGGCCACCGCCGGCCTTCAGCGGCTAGTGCTTTCTCTTTCCCTCTCCCTCCTCCGGCATATCGGTTTCACCGGCCGAATCATCCCAATTTTCCGTCGATCCAGCTCAGTACGGGGTGTATCAATCAGTTCAGACTTATACGAAATTCCTTGCCTAACACTATCTTTCATGTAAAAGCCTATCAAGAGCACAAATTGGACAAAAAGCCTATAGAGATGGGTTTCTGCATTCTCAAGTAAACTTCTATCCATTAGTTTGAAATTTGATTTATATGCTTTTTATTAGTTTATTTTAGAAACCAACAATGATTCTCCGTTCAGAGTTAACTAGATACCTGACCAAGCACGATCTGTCAAACACATTAAGGATTCATTTGGTTCGCAGGAAGTGGAGGGAGGAAAGGCAATTCTTGCAAAGTAAAGAAGAGCTTCTTTTTTGGTTGGAGTTTTAAAAGAAAGAAATGAAAAAACATTCTTTCATTGAAAGTCACTTCCCACATTTCATAAAAATAAAACCCATGGTGGAGATGGATTTTGAAACTTCCAATAGGATATAAAGTGGTGGTGCTTTTTCTTCTCAAATACCCTTTTAAGATCTATGACTAAGATTTTGCAAAATATCATGGATGGTTAGGATGAAATACTGAATAGTGATAATATAA